>JAJKFI010022254.1:20580-51141 GCA_029204185.1 Lerista edwardsae | reverse complement strand
ACTGAATAAAAATAAAAACTTACGAAAATAAGTTAAATAGAAGGTGGCGCGCGCCAGACACACGGACTTCAAAATGTGAACGCGCACATGCGTTCCTCACAGAGGTGGGAGGGGCGGGGAATAGAAACATTATTTGTAACCTTATTACCCGTATGCAGAACACGCAGGCATGATTAAAAAGGTTGATATTAACGTTTACACTTGCAGGGAGATTTTTATTTGTGAATTCGTGGCAATCCTCCTTCACGGCGATGATCTGAGTCAGCCATTCTTGTCTACTTGAGGTGGCTTCAAGAAAATGACGTCATGCCGCCTCCAGTGAATCTAAGCTTCTTGACTCAGAGGCATAATGCACTGGGGCAGTGACATCTCAACGTCACGTGACATCTTGTCATGTGACATCACTTGACAAGGAGGGGCAGTTGCTGCAGCTGCTTTAGCAGCACCTTGTCCTCTGGGAAGAACTGGGTTCTCTGCAGAGGAAGGGCTGTCACTGTGGCTGCTTCATGCAGCCATTCTTTCTCCTGTGGAGGCTCCCCTTTAAGGAGAGCCTCCACAGGTGAAGGGACTGGAAGCTGCCAACATGTCCATAGCTAGGGCGGAGCCGGAGGCTAAAGGGCTGTCAAGTGACCCCTCTTGGCATGGCACCCGGAGCAGGTGCCCTCCGGCTCCACCCTTGTTACAGCTCCGTGTAGGCTGGAGTGTCTCTGCGTCATCTCCCTATTCCTTTCCCAATCCAGGGAATGGTAGGAGGACCAGTGGATGAAGATAGAAGCCCACCACCACTCTGCTGCCTAAAGCAACAGCCTCACAGCCCAATCCTAACCAACTTTCCAGTTTCCATGGAAGCAACAGCCTCCATGACTGCTCCTCCCCCTCAGAACGCAGCTTGTGCCCCCTTGGTATGGCTGCACCTGCACTAGAAAGGTGGGTAGGATTTGCACTGTCAGTCAATTGCAGCGACGGACCAGCACTGACTGTCAGGTCAGCCTGGCCTGGCAGGGGACCTCCAGGGCCTCCAGTGGAGATATTTGTGTTTTTCTTGCTTTGGGTTGCCAGTGATTAAACCGAGGACTTTGATGCCCTAAGACATTTCATTGCCCAAGGCAGAAAATCCTAATGGTGCTCCCATGATGCTCAAGATATAATATTTACATTGTTATTATATGTTTAGCACCATGAGGGTAAATCTGGATTTTCTGCCTCTGGCAACGAAAGGTCTTAGGTTGTCTTTGAGTCATAGGTTCAATCGCTGGCACGTCCAGTTACAAGAAATGGACAATTTGCTCCTTTTTCATTGTGCTCTCAGCCTCCTACCTCAGCCTGCCCTGCTTAGGACTTTCATTCAAAGCGTCTGCTCTACCCTGAAGCACAGGCTTGTGCATCTCCCTCTCCCTCTCCTCATCTATGTCTGGTATGGGGAGAATTTGCTTTTGCTTTGATGAATGCCTTGTTATCTGCTTCCAGTTTTGCCCTCTAATTTCCTGACACTTTCCCCCCACGGCTGTAGGGCAACTATACTTTGGTGGGATTTTCTGTTAACACAGCCGGCCCAGTCTTGTTACACACAGCTCCTTTCAGCATCTTCACTGAGAGGGGTTTGTGGCAAAATGAGAGAACATCGTGCCATATTCCCTTCCCTCTTCTCAGCCAAAACGACTGCAGCATTAGAATCAAGCGCTATCAGGAGCAGCAGAGGTATCTGGGGCCCAACTGGATGTGAGCATAAATAGAGCTGTAGGATTCTGACCTTCTACTGGCAGACCTTTGCACATACACAGGGCTGGCTCTGGGAGTGGTGAGGCCCAATGTGGGGCATTCCTGCAGGGGCCCCCACTCACCAAGAAAAGCACTTGTGATGCCGCACCTGGATATACGTAGTTGGTGGTGACATGATGACATCACCGCCAACCGCTTCCAGGAGGCCCATTTTGGGCAGTTCAGAGGCAGGGGCAGGTGGGACGGCCCAAGGTAAAGCTGCTCAGCATCACTAGAGTTTGCGTCACCCAGAGCGGGAGGTCAGGACGTCACCCCCCATGATGCGCGCCACCCCTCCTCCCAAACCATACAGAACAAATCGCAATACCATGTGCACAACCTAAATGCAGTGTTATTACTAGGTTTGGTGTCCCCCCCATCACCTTTATTTATTTGTTTAACTATAGTACAGGTCGCCCAACAAATTAGTAACCAACAAAAAACCTGTGGCCAATTTGATGACACTCACACAATTAAATAAAACTTCTAGTATTAGCTCTGATACATGGAAATGATAACTGACTCATAATAATTATTTTTTTAAAAAATCGTGATTTTTACATAAAAAGTTGTATTTTCAGTTTTTAGTTATTTAGCCGTAACGTTTGATAGAATTAAGTTATTACACTCTGGTTTTTTTCATTGAATTCTGGGTGAATTTCCACATCCAACAGTATATAACATGATGGTGTTATTCAGTAAAACTGCAAATTTTTTAAAAAATACGATTTTACATTAAAAGTTGTATTTTGGGTTTTAGTTTTTTGGCCATAACTTTTGAAAGAATGAAGATATTACACTCTGGTTTTTTTCATTGAATTCCGGGTGAAATTGCACATCCAGACGGAATATAGCATGATAGTGTTATTCCGTAAAACCAGGGTTTAAAAAAATTGTGGTTTTTTTACGTTAAAAGTTGTATTTTTTGTTTTTAGTTTGTTGGCCATAATTTTTGATAGAATTAAGATACTACACTCCAGTTTTTTCGTTGAATTCAGTGTGAAATTCCACATCCAAACGGTACATCGCATGATGGTATTATCTTTTAAAACCCCGATTTTAGCAATGTTGGTCCCTAGTGGTGTCACTCCCCCTGTGCGTGTCACCTGGTGCGGCCGCCCCCCTGCCCCCCCTCACGATGCCACTAGCTGAGCTCACCTCACCCCACTGACTTACAGCCCATAGGGATCCCGGCTGCTGCAGCAGGCAATAATGCTCACTGCGCTGGTGTGGGGGCCCCAAAAACTAGGGCCCAATTTGACAACATTCGTCACATTGGCTTAAGGCCAGCCCTGCACATACAGTCCCCTGTCCCCCTCTCCCAATAGTTTGGTTTTGGGAGATCTGCTTAGATTAATGAACATCTATGGACTTCAGATGGAGGCGAGAGCTTGGGTCTGAAGACATCTAGAAATCTGAAATATGGAGCAGGTGGAATGGGGAGGGACACCCTTTGGTGCACTGTGCCTACTGTTTTTGGCCTTGTAAGCTGTCCATCTGCAGTGTGATCAGGGGAAACACACCCAGAGTCATTTTGCAGTCACTAATTTTTCATTAATTTGACTCCACAGTAGCAGTGGGTCATTAAGCCTTTGGAAGAGAATCCCTCTTTGTGCAGATTCACAAAGCAGCTATGCACCTCTGTGAAAAGCAGCAGGGCTCTGGCAAGTTCCAGCTAGAGATGAAAAGATTGCTGCTGCATCCCTCTGTCAGCCTCCTGTGACCTTGTCTTGCCCCCACCCTTCCTCGGCTGGTAAGGAAGAAAGCACTTCCAACATAGGACAAGATCTGCATTGCACAGAGATTTCCGGGAGATACTTTTTTCCCTGTCTTCACAGCCATAGCAATGTCTCCAAAGTCTTCTTTAAAACTTTAAAAAAAAAAAAAATCTGCCCCTTGCAAGTAGGGGTGAGAGGCCATCACAAAAGCCAAGGGAAGGTGAGATTGAAAGATGTGGGGGAAGAGAGCGCAGGTGTTTGGAGCCCATTCTGCATCTCGCTGTCTTTCCCAGGATTGATTACCCTGGACTGAACACCGTCATCTTCCGCGAGTCCCTGAATTTACTAATGGCTTCGAGTCCCCAACTCCATGCTTTAGGGTGCATTCTCGAAAATCGTTTAAATGTGGTTGCAAGAAGCAATACATAATGGTTTTATTAATTTATACATTATTAATTTGTATATTAATGGGTTTCTGTTGCAGCTGCCTCCAACGAGGTTGAATATCAAGGAAAAAAAGGTCTCTGTTGAAAAATGACATTGGGAACAAAGTGGCTTGAGCCATTTTGCAGACCCTCCTTCTTGGCTGCAGCTGCACAGCTTCTTGGGGGGGGGCAGGGGGAGGTGCACGCTTACACTGGTGATTTCCTGTCCCAAAAGGTTGTACTAAATGTCAGTCTGCTGCTCCGCTTCCTTGATCTACATCTTTGTGATGCTATCATTATTAAAAAGGATTAGTTAACCTTTGACATGCTTTAATCCCCCTTTTGTCTGTACAAACAAAGCGCGAAAGGTGAGATTTTTTTCCAGGCTTTGAAAGTGTGAGTTGAAGGACCTTTCTCACCATTCTGTGTTAGGGGACTGACATGCGCCCTGCAAGGTCCCAATCCATAAGGTATGGAGCTGCCACAGCAAGTGGAGCCAGCTTCAGTCGTGCAGTGCTGCAGAGTCCTGGGAAATGGTGCCCCAGGAAGGATGATCTGGAAAAGAGGCTCTGAAAGCTGCCATTCTTTGCAGATTCAGTGCCCATGATGTTTTGCTCACTTTAGGCAACAGAAGGGTTAACAAGAGGTGGCTTGTGCAGCTCTGCTTATAATTACACACTCACACTCTCACATGCACACATACTGCAGAGCCCTTGGAGTGTGAGGCCCAGGAATTAGTTGTGACGGGAAATTCGCGCTCCATGAGCATGCGACACCTGGTGATAAATGTGGCAGTAGTATGTGGATAGGAGAAGAGAAAGGATTTCCCCATGCTTGGGGGGTGGGGGGGAGAAGCCAACAGTAGGAACAGGAAAGCAGCAGGGGGCACTGCCCACTGGTTGCTATCAGTATAGCAGAGGCCAGAGTCCTTTCCTGTTCCCTTGTCTTTGGTGACATCCCAATTGTACATATCAGGGATATCCTTTATTGATGTGCCGATGGCACTCATTTCAATTGTGAAGTGGTGTTGAGGACGCCTCCAGGGGGGCGTCATCCCATATTGAATGTGAAGGTGACGATGAAAGGGTTCCTAACTCCCCCTGCTTCCCCCTTCTTCCAGTTCAATCACTATACCGTGCGGCCCGCCGGAGCCTATTCATGCCTGTTCGCAAATAAATCCTAGCGGTTGCATTTACTTCCAAGGAAGTGTACTGTGAATCGCAAGTGTGATCGGGATCGCAGCCCCGTCTCCTGCACGCTGACGTCGTTTAACGGGACTTGCTTCCATGCAAACAGGGGGCCGCTCAGGATAATTGCAGCCTGCTGAATGCATGAATCCCAAATTACCGCACAGGTCCCCGTTGCCCCACCGAGGTCCCCATGGCTACCCTGACCTGCGGGCCCGCGAGTGGCCGCTCTTCCTCCCCTGCCCGCCCCTGGGGAGCTTGCTTGCCTGAGGCCCGCGCCAGCCGGGCAGCGTGCCACGTGCAATCAACCCCCCAGCCCGGAACAGTCATCAATCTTTCTTGGACGTGGGCCACACGCGGCACTAAATAGATTTGATGGGACAAAATATTCAAATTAATTTGGGATTGAGTGGTGGCCTCCTGAGCCGCCGCCGCCCCCCTCCTCGGCTCGCGCTTCCGCGCCATGCATCACCCGGCGGCGGCCCCAATCTGAGTTTTAGAGCCCGGATAAATCACCCACCGTCTCCGTTTAGCACGGCGCTGATTGCCGGTGCCGGCCCACCGGGGAAATCAGGTGAGTGCCCCGCGCGCTCCCGCGGTCTCGCCGGCGTTTAGGCGAGATTTATTTATTTGATTTTCCTGGCGCTGGGCTGCTTCCCCCTCAAAAGGCCTCCGGGGATTGCAGCCCTGGCAATATTAATGTCGGCGAGGACGCCGCCTCATTAAAGTGTCAGGCGGCAGTAACTCCTGCGGTGCTTATCACTCCCCCGGGAGACCCAGCTCGCCGCGAGGGCGCTGGAGGGATCCACTCTGCAGGCTCTTGCGGAGGGTGGACTGACGACGGGCCCGCGGGAGAAAGGTGATAAGAAGAAACAGGAACCGGAACGCGCCGCGGCACCAGGCGAGGCCTGCCGCAGGCGGGGTCGCCCCAGTGTCAGCCTAGCTCTGATGTCGCCTGTAGTGGTTTCATTCTATAAAAAGAACGCCGCGAGGGCTTTTCCCTGCCAAGGAAACCGCTCCAATCCCAAAAGAGTGAGGGCTGCTTATAGTTACTCAGAGACGACAGAAGTACACTCTGCGTATGTTCAGAAGTACTCCTCTTTATTATTACAGCACATTTTGCTGGATGGAACACAGACACTGAAAACGAATGCGTATTCCGAGCAAGGGTCCGGTGGCCTACAAGCGCCGTGGGATGTGGCAGACGGGAGGGAGGAGTTCGTGGGAAAGCTGCAGAGCAGAGATGAGGCCCATCCCCCATAAAGGCTGCACTCATCAATTACGCTGTCACTATAACTGTCTGTGCAAGTGTTTTATTGGAGTAAGTAGAAGATTGGAAGGGTTTAGGGCACACAATCCTAACCTGGAGTTAGGCCAGCAAAGTTTGGCGGGCACAAGGGACCCCATTAAACGTGTTTGGACCACTCTCGGAGTCAGGGAGAATGGAGCACATCTGTGTCCTGGCCTCTCTGACTCCGAGAGTGGTCCAAACATACTTTGTAGTGGTCCTTGTGCTGACCAAACTTTGCTGGCCTAACTCCAGGTTAGGATTGCGCTCTCAAACAGATTTCTGTCAATTCCTTTTTAAAAAAATGGTTGAAATAGGTGTTGCACAGTCAGGATAATGTTTACCTAGTAGGCAAAGCTTTCTGTTGTTCAAGAAGAAGAAAAGCTAGGGGAGATAGTGAAAGTTGGCTGTGTGTTTCTTCTACTGTTTCTCTGTCTATGTTGATATGGGACAGAAAACGGAAGTTTCTTCTTCTGTTTCTCTGTCTATGTTGATATGGGACAGAAAATGGAAGTGGTTTCAAAACTCATGCAGGTGAATGTGTGTTATGTTGCATTTGAATGACATGGGGAATTCAAAAACCAAAATGGAAAAAGCATTGATCCAGTGACACTGATCTATATTGTTAGTTTGCACATTTGGACATTATAGATAAGAAAGTATGCAGTGGACCTTAAAGTTAATGAGGACTGAGCTTCCATCCTGAGATGCAGTGCCACTTTTCCTGAAAGGTTATAAAACAGTGATCTTGCCTCTCATGCTTCAACTGCAGTCTTGCCAACTGCAAATCACAAGATTGCACTTTGGTATGACTATTGTGCCCTTGTACCATTCATTGTCAGATTTGCAATTCATTCGTCTCCCTCTTTGTGGGGTTGTTCTGCTTTGAAAATAGCATAAATATTATGTATCACAACATTTGCAAGAGAAGATTTTTGTTTTGTCTTAAATCCCTAAATTCCAACCCACAGATCTGTAGGAGACAGCACATGGTTAAACAAACATTTCAGATTCCTGGGTGTCATTGAGGTGCTTGAGTGACTACTGGTTGGGATGCCTTCAGTCTTACGTAGCAAGGCCCTTTGCCCAGTGACTAGATGCTGGCCTATCGGGGTTCTGATGCTCCAGAAAGCTATTTGGAATCGGACTGAGTTGACCTGACTTGTTCTTTTTCCCTCCCCTGGGAGATTCATCATGTATAACTCAGGAAAATGCACTTTGCAGCTTGTGTTAAGCATGCTGTAATCATTTTTCCCCAAGGTTTTCTCCACCTACTGTGAAGACTTGAAACGCATATGTGCATGATATATGTGAAAGCTGTGATTCTTGGGACTTTAGCACAAGCCTGGGAGCCACTAAAAGAAGCACTGGACAATAGACCGTTGTCGGGAGGAATAGTTTAGTGCATGTGAGGTTGTTTCCTTTGGGTAGCTTGGCTAATAGTTACGCTATCTAACCAAATTTTATGACAACCACCCTATCCGTCATGAGGGACTAATGGAGGCGGTGGGGGGTTAATATAATTTTATTTTGTTTGTTTGGAAGCGTCTGCAGGTGAATCTCATCAGATGCCCCTTTTTCTTTTTTGCATTCTGATTAGGTTGAGGCACACTGTGGAGGGGGCTGTGTGCGTGCGCCTATGTAGCAGAACGTTGCAATTCTGCTGGGGAATGTGTGTGTGTGTGTGTGTGTGTGGCTGTGCTAATGGGCCTGGGGTGAAAATTAAATGGCTGTTCTAAGGACGTGGGTGTCCCCTTGTGATTTCGATGCACATTTCAATTCTGGGATCCTGCACATGCTAGCGCACAGCTGTGGCCCACTCTGAGCTGGAGGGCTCTCTCCTACCCTCTGCCTCCCTCACTGCTGCTTATTCTCTCCCCCTTTGCACATTCACTCCCTTGAAAAGGGCCCATTTGCATTTTGATACATTCCTGACCTGCCTTTCATTTCCTGGGCAGGCGGCTCTGATTAATCATGTTCACCAAGGCGCACAGAGCCACGTGGCATGTCAGACCCACTTTTAGCTGGGACCCGTGATCTGGGCACAGCTTGGCAGGTCTGGCAGAACAGTACTCTTAAGAGCAACTGGAGGCTGGCTTTTCTCAAGAGGCTGACAAGACTGTGGAAACTAGCTCTGCAGTGGGTTGGCAGTGTGCATGACGTGAAGAGAATCTTCTCTCTTCCTTCCCCCCCCCCAAACAGTTTGAAATCGGGGAAGCTAAATACAGGGCCCTACATATGAGAGAGGTAAGCCCCAGCTGGGCTGATGGGGCTCTTCAGATCTGCACCTGCTTTTCGTAGGCGCAACTCCGACAAACTGCAGTGGCCTGAATCGGGGCCACATGGCCTGGGGATGGTGATTTGGATGCAGCCTACTGGTTATTCAAACTGGTCTGTGGTTAGGATGACTCAGCTTTTTGCTTCTTCACTATCATGGCAACTCTGATGATGGCCTAAGAGGAGACAATATCTAAATTAGCCCAGGTTGGGCTAATTTTTCCTCAGATGTTTTTCTGTGACGGTCAGAGGAGGCGTCACAGACCATCTGCGCCACTTATGTTGTAACTTACAAAAAAGGTCCAGGTATGGTTGAACTGACTGAAAGTCTTGCAGCACAGCACTGGAGTGTTCTAGACCAGTAGTTCTCAAATGTTTTAGACCAGGACCCACTTTTTAGATTGGCACTTGTGTTGGGGAACCCACTGGAAGTGATGTCATAACCTGCCCAGAAGTAATATCATCAAGCAGGAAGTGCCGTCATAGTGACGTACTCAAATGACAATGACACTCCTGGTTTGCAAACTGGCATTCTTGGACTACTGCAAGTGCACAACCATGAAGAATCCCTGACGGAAAGCAAGGTTAGGACAAAATATGATGTAAAAGCACTGAACTAAAAACAAAATTAAAAAACAACAACCCTCACTTGAAAATTTAAACTGTTAACTCTCACAAAAGCAATATGAAGAGTAAGGTCTGTAGCTTCTGAGATGGCTGCACCCAGCTTTCTGCAACCCACCTGACATTAGGTCGTGACCCACCAAGTGGGTCCTGACTCTCAGTTTGAGAAACACTGTTCTAGGTGATGTAGCTATGCACAGCTACATCACCCCCTCCCACTCCTTAGCCTGCCCATCCCCGATTTTGGGCTGGTATCACTTTGCATTTTAGATCAAGCATTTGTGTTTGCCAATAGCTTCCCTTTAAATTTGCATAGATTTCCATGAAAATCCAGATGCAGATTTATGCAAATGAACACTGAACATTCATGTGAAATTTGCAAATGTGGGTCCATGTGGGTTGGGTGACAAAGGGAGCAACAGAATATGGGGGGGGGGGAGGAAAGAAATGTCTTTGGCTCAGATCCTACCAATGAACGTTGTTCATCCATGGTGCCAGGCGTGGCGCGGGACCAATTATCGTTAGTGCCAACATTATTACCATACGAATTGCATCGAGGACTTTTCTGCTGTGCTGAGGAGTTAACGCTTGTGGTTGCCACATTGTTCCCTGTGCTGCGTGCTCCAATAACCCATCTGTGCGCTTTACTGCACACTTAGCTAGAAAATTATCCAGCTGCTACATATCCTCTCCCGACTTCCCCCTCCCAAGATGGGTTGTCATCACTGTGCAGCTGGGGGAGGTGGCAACACAGCAGTTGGAAAGATGGCAACTTTGTAAACAGGGGCGGGAAGGAAAGCAGAGCAGCATCAAAAATGGCCAAGCAAGCAATATGAGAGGTGGGCTGAAGCCTCTTGGAGAATGTATTAAATTGACTGGAAATGCCCATTGTGAACATCATCTTTGAAGGCAAAGGGACTGTACTTCCTCTTATTTCAAGAAAGTGCTTTCTAGTTTTCACCAGGATTATCTTTTCTTGAGAGCATCTACAATCATTGTCCCTGATATACCTTTGTTGATAGGCATTGGGCATTTCCATTTAGTGGAATAATAGATTCTTCATCTGAGACCAGTTTGAGGTTCACCCTTCGCCAGAGGCTGATGCTTTCCATCTGTTTTGGGTGGGAGGTTGCATTCCTGATCCTAACCAGTTCCATCTTTCAGCCGCGATTGTTCCCTAGACCAGTGTTTCTCAACGTTTGTCCTTGCTGTACTATTTTGCATGATCCACCTATTGGAAGTACCACCAGAAGTAACTGGTGATGACATCATCACCAGTTACTTCTGGTGGTACTTCCAATAGGTGGATCATGCAAAATAGTACAGCAAGGACAAACGTTGAGAAACACTGCCCTAGACCCAGTGATGTCATTTGGGGGAACGGACCAGAACAGGCGTTCCGGATCCTAATGGGCTCCGTGGCTGGTGCCGGGTTCCCGACAAGTGCCAATTAAAAGTGAGTTCCTGTTCCTAAATCATTTGAATGACACCACTGCTTAGACCCATTTCTAAGTCTCATTATACCATCACATTATTTTGTAGCTATTTTTTCTCCCATTGCACGACACCAACATAAACCTTGGCAAGTATTGTTTTTGTTCTTCCCCACCCCAAGATCTCCTCTGTCCCCTGAGCCTGCTCAATATTATTATTATTATTATTATTATTATTATTATTATTAATTGAATTTATATCCCGCCTTTTTGCCCGAAGGCACTCAAGGCGGCAATACTGCCTGCTCAATCATTCACATGGGCTCACTCAAAAGTCCTGTTTTTGTCCTCATCTTTTGATTAAAGCCTCTCCTCTTCCCATCACTTCCTCAGTAGAATGAGCCCAAGGTCACTTGGCACTTGCTGAAAAGGTCACCATGCCAGATCTCTCAGTCTTGGTGAGCAATGACTTGGTGAGCTGCCTCCTTTCTGCATGACAAGGCAGCTGTCCTGAGAAAGGAGTGCGGGACATACACCTTGCCTTTTCTAGACCTGTCCTCCCGTTATGAGTGGGACTAACATATATAAGGTATATTGTTGCACACAGACAGCCTGGTATACCATGTAAGGATTTAAAGGAAAAGCTAGACGCTCAAGTGTTCCTCTATTCATTCTCTCCAGTGTTCCAGTTTCTCTTATTTTTTTATTTGGGTAGATCTCTTTACATTTTTTGTAATCCACCCCTCTCTCCCAGATTTTCCTATGTAAAATCTTATAAGCTCGGTATATCTGAATCCCATACATCTGTTTCCTACTGTGACTTCTCCTCCCTGCCCAATCTGTCCAAGAAGCTCAGTGTGATGCTAAAGGCAAAGCAGAGTGCATAAGAGTGAATAAGGAATGTCAGACATAAACAAGGGCAAGACACGTGCTGGAGAGAAGCTGGAATCATTCAAGGCTGAGGACGCAGTCCAGCCCTAGTGCTGGAAGGCAATGGGAGCTGAAGCAGCATATGACCTGCATAGGTCAGTGTGGAAGAGGCAGAGGGGGACTCAGTTGCTCGCATATAGCAAAGCCACTTGGAAGCACCAGCGCCTTGAGCCTCATGGACAGAGGGAGAGTAAGACCCTATGGCTGAAAATACATTAATGCAACTTCAGAATCGCTCAGGGTATTGGGTAATAGAACACTGACGATGCCCATGTAGGGCTATGTGGATCTTGCTTTCAGCTTGAAGCGCTGGCTATTTCTCTTCAAGGATGTTTTAATGTGATGGTGATCTAAGGTGGGTCTTCTACTGCAGTGTGGACAGTTGCCCAAGGAGGCCCAAACTCTTCCCTTGTCTATTCTCAGTATATGGTTATTTTTTTATCTACATGTTGATGTATATGCAGCAGTGGTTCTCAAACTTTTTAGACCGGGACCCACTGTTTAGAATAGCACTCCTGTCAGGACCCACCGGAAGTGATGTAATTAACCTGGAAGTGACATCATCAAGCAGAAAGTGCCATCATTGTGACACTCCTGGAATGCAAAGTGGCATTCTTGCACTACAGCATGCGCATAACCATGAAACATCCATGACAGAAAGCAAGATAAGGAGCAAATATTATGTAAAAGCACTGAATTAAAAACAACAAAACAACAACAGTCACTTGAAAATTCAAACTGTTAATAGTCACAAAAGGAATATTGCAAGAGTAAAATCTGCAGCTTTCAAGATGGCTGCTGCCAGCTTTCTGCAACTCACCTGACATAAAGTCGCAACCTACCTACCAAGGGGGTCCTAACCCACAGTTTGAGAAATACTGATATACAGAATTAACAAAGGGTGTATTAATAGCATGGTGTCTTTTCCAGTAGCTGTTACACCAATAACTTTGTTGTTTGGGAACAGGAAACAATTCATTGGTTAATTTTACTTCGTAAACCTCATTCTGTTGAAAAGCAGAATATAAATATAATTATGAATAGTAATAATAATATAATGCAAAATTTGTATTGTCCTTTTTCCTTTCATATATTTGAAGCTAAGTCAAGGGCAAGAATGACTTCTGCAAATGGAATACCGTACTTTGGTTTTCTTACACTTGGAGAGAGGGGACTGGGAGGCTGAGGCTTAAATCCAGTGAGGACAAACATTTGTAGGGCTCTTGACTGCATCCATTTAAGAGATTATGAAAACATACCTGCCCCTGTATTCTCCCAGGCTCTGAAACATTATCTGACCGTCGCATCCTTATTTATAGTCAATTCTCGTGACAATGTCATCCCTGCACCAAGGTGAATTAACACTGTGGAACATGGTGCATTTTATGTTCAGTTCCATCTCCAAGTTCTCTTCTCTTGGAACATTTAAATGTGCTGATTTGAGCCACACACTTCATAGATCTGTGCCTATAGGAGGCTGCCTCAGCCAGTAGGATTGCTGGGGACCTTACACATGGTCATCATCCGCCACTAGCCGGAACAATGTAAGGATATTCCTCTGGAAGCAATCAGTGGCTAAGAACCCAATCCTAACTTTTCAGCACCAGTGCAGCCTCAATGCAACCCCAAGGTAAGGGAACACATGTTTACCTTGAGGAGGCTTTTGTGACTCCCGCACCCCACCCCATGGGATGTAACACATGCCCCATTGATACAGGCCCATCAGCACTGGAAAGTTGAATAGGACTCGGCCCTCGGCCCACAACTGCTCTTGAGAGTCTCCTGCCTTCAGTACTAGATCTTGACTGCTTGCTGCTTTTTATACCAGTAGTTTCCAAAGTCCTATACGGATTTTGGGAACCCTGTGAGTCTTTACATGGGTGGCGGGGGTGGCAGGGAATGATCACTATGATTGTGCTGCTGCTGGGCAGGGAAGGGCTTTTCTTTTTTACTTACATGGGAGTCACTATAGCTCTCTAGAGGGCCTAGGGAGCCTACAACCCACTTGCCAGCCCTCCCAGAGGCTTGGAAATGAAAAAAACAAACCACTTCCTGTTTGGGGACAAAAATGGTTTCCCCCCCCTTTAATTGGAATGACCCTTTTCTAGTTCCCCTGGTAGATTTAACCCACTAGTTTGGGAACCACTGCTTTATGCTATTACTAGCTTGTCCTTACCCGGCGTTACCCGCGTATTTATTTATCCCAAGCTTCTATTAGACAGGAAAAAGAATAAATTCTATCTATAGTGTAAAATCGAAGTAATTTTATGTACAGGAAATTCAAAGTATAAGTACAGTATAAAAATTATAAAGTAAAATCTCTTACAAGTTCACTATAATATTAATTTAACTCAGAACTTGATTATAAACAACATTTTTAGTTTCACCTCCAGGAGCAAGAATAAATACATGCTTGGGTGAACCCACCCTTGAGCAAGCAACATAAAGTTGTCCGTGGGAGAAACATGGGGATCTCAAATCCACTCCTCAGTACTTAATAGACTGCCCCTGTGACTTGTTGATCGTGATCGAGAATGCAAGTCTCACTGGAAATTGCAATCTCTTAAACTTAAAAGGGAGATCCGTCAGAATGAGTGTTATCCGTAGGATAAAAACTGTTTAACCCTCTCCCTTTCTAGTTAAGATAGTCGCTTCCATTACAGTACCCAGCATCTTCTTGACACACAGCCTTGTGCTGTTGCAAGGTTTTGGCGGGTCGAGGTTCCGTAGTAAAATAATTGGAGATTCCACTGTAAGTAAAAGACGATGTAGTGGCAATCCAGCCGGATCAAGAGAGTTTAGGAAGTCTGATGGGAAATTGACGACCTCATAGGCATCTACTACGGTATTGATAGACTTGTATTCAGTGACTACGCCTGGTAACATGGCAAGTATTTGATTAGAGTCCGGGGCATACTGATTTCTAAAAATTTCTAGAAGGTTCTATAGAGTTCTATTCGACTACACTTGGGCTTAAATGTCATCGGGACTGTCACTAATCAACTTAGCGACCCCAAAAACTATGAATTTGACATTAATGTCGGTCATTTTGGACATTTCATTTTTCACCCCTTCTCACCACCCATGCTGATGGGGGCTGAACATGGACTTAAACGGCATTGGTGTCACTGTTCATCTCAGCAACCCTGAAAACTATGGACTCGACACTTAATATCGGCCGTTCTCGATTATGTTTATAGGTCACCCCCTTCCCACCTAGGGGTGCTAGGGGTGCCTTACCCCCGCAGGATTTCTTTCCAGAGTGTAAGCCTTCCAGACTCATGCTGGAACACACACACACACACGCACGCACGCGCGCGCGCGCACACACACACACACACACACACACACACACACACACAGTCTACTTCCTAACTATTTTCAAATACAGTGCTTCTAAAATAATAGGTTGTGAATGGTTTCTGCTTTCTCCAGAGGAAAGGGACCATTGCTTAATCTCATTTCAAAAGAGATGTCAGAGATGGAGACATGTGTTTGCCTTGGAAATTGTGATCCCTGCTGCAGAGCAGCTAATTGCCACTACTAAATGATATGGAAAGGGCACTTGATGCTTGCCCCAACATATCCTCTTCCCCCATGTGGCTCATGGCTGAATATAGGGTTCATAAAGAGAAGAAACATGAGATGGATTAATAAATAGGCCTCAGGTAAAATCCATAATCCATAATCTTTATTACAAAACTTTATAAGTGCCTTATGTATTGTACCACCAGCATGCTGTCTCTTTCAAATAGTTTCTCTTTTCCTGTGAAAGAATTGACTGGTCTGCCTTCAGCTAGAGTCACTGTCAGGCAGGTAACTTGCATACAGAGCAAAGATGGACAAGGCCTCAGCCCTTTTCTTTTCAGTCCCCTTGCCTTGCCCATAGCTGGCCAGCTCTGTTCCTTGTGAGACGCTTCCCTTTCCGCTTCCAGATTGTAGGTGCTTTGATTCTCCAAGAACCCACAGCGTTGACTGAGAACACACAAATGAAACATGCAGGTTTTTATTCCACATTAGCATAGCTCCTTAAATGTTCCAAGTGCAGTAAAAAGCACAGCTAATTTTCCCAGAGCTATTTTTTAAAGCTCTCATTACTCTTAATTGTCCAAACTTCTTTTCTTTTCACTCTGATTAAAAGCAGATTTTTAACAGAGCAATTCAGCACCACAGCAATTTTAGAGTCAAATGATGCCAGCCCCCTCCTCAGTTATTAATAACCCTGGTGCTGCTTTTCCCTCAGGTGTCGCTGGTAAAAGCTCTCAAAGAGTAGGAGGTGACAGCAGCTATCTATCTATCCATCCATCCATCCATCCATCCATCTAAGGCATCTAAGCCAAAGCGTTGTCAAAAAATTGGAAGTAAAAATATGGGAAGGACACCTTTACACAAAGGAGGACTGTTTCCGGAAATGAAAGGAGATGGTGTTGGGGGGAACAAAGTACAGGGACTAAGCATTACAAGGGACGTCGGATCCCAACTGCGTACCTGCGCTCTCCACTGCCCAGGCTCAGGCTTGACTGTACTGGGTAAATGCAGCAGAAAGGACTAAGCAACCTGAATGCACTGAATCTTAATTCTTTGCCGTTGTCCGCCACCTCTTGTCACCTCTTTTTATGCAGATGCTGACAAGATTGTCAACCACAGAGAGGCCTGTTGCATGATGGGAGAAGTCTATAAACACACACAACCCTTTTTTTTCTGGGCGATTGGACCCTCATTCTTCCTCCCTTTTCAAGTATGAACTCTTTCATTAGGGTGTATGCTCTGGATCACAACAGGATGACAAGACTTTTGAGAGGCAGGCCTGGAGCGATGCAATCAGGTGATGCAAGAGTTTGCTATTCACCCTATTCCTTTTTAAAGAAAAGATTGTATTTATTTAATGTACAGGCATGCCCTGGTATCCATGGGGGTTCTGTTCTGGATCCCATCATGGATACCTGAAACCGTGGATACTAGGGATGCCTTTTTAAAGATAGGGGAACATCAGTGGGTTTGCTACAATAAGTAAAAAAAAAAAGATTTATTTGTTTCCTTATCTTTTTAATAGGCGTTCCAGTGTCCATGGATAACTGAAACCATGGATACCAAATAAATGGAGCCTGGGGCACAACTGTATTCATGTACCTTCTTTTAAAAGCATCCATTTGAACATTAAAAATGATCAAAGCAATAACACCAAACTACAAGCATAACATTATAAATTATAGCAAGGCACATAAAATCAGTCAAAAAACCCAACCAAAATAAACAGGTTTTTCTTGTTCAAAATACTAAGGTGACCAACCGTCCTCCTTTAGGGAGGACAGTCCTCCTTTTGTAAGTTCTGTCCTCCCTCAAAAAGTGTCCTCCTACATGTCCTCCTTTTCAATATTTGAAGACTAATCTTTATCTGTAAATCTCCGTATTCGATCGATGCCGATGTGATCCGTTGCGTGTGATGTGACGTATTTGTATTTGACATGACGATTTGTCAAGGCTCGGTGTAAAGAGCAAACAAGAAAAAGCTAGGCCCTGGCTTGACTTTATTTTGAAAGAATTGTAACACAAGCAGGATTGAGAGAGTTTATTTCATTGGTTGTTTGCAAAAGGTGTGAAGTTATAGCTGGGGTCAGGAATGCAAGCTATTCAGAAAGGTTACATGTAGGTAGTGCTGAAAACAGGACATGGCCCCTTTACCCTGATAGGCTAATTGATTGAGCCTGAGGGGTGTGGCCGCACAACCACCATCAAGACCTTCCAAACTGCAAGACTCCTCCAGATCATCCTCCAATACCAAGGAGATCATCAGACCTGATAAAGCTTGCAAACCTGCAGACTTCCCTTTGCAAGACTGGAATTCCTGTCTGAGGAACAAGATGAACAACTAGGGCCTAGTCAGTGATAGGAGCCAAGTTTTCTTTGTTTTATAAGGTATCTCTGTGAGTTCTAGTATGCTCTCAAAGTAAGTATGCTTTCTTAGTTGTGTAACTAACCCTTGTTTATCAATAAATTACAATTAAATTTACTAGAAGCTTTGGTTGTCTTTGGAACCAGATAAGATTCAGTGGCTAAAGTGGCACGCTTACCAAATTTTAAGTTACTCATTGGAAAAAGTCCCTGTAGTTGGGACTTGGTTAGCCTGGGGAATTTTAAGGTTAAGAGGATGTATTCTTAACTTTGGGCCCAGACTTAACTAGTAGCAGTGGTTGTGAGCCTTGTTGTGCTTAAGGTCACACGCTGCTGAAAAAATCACAGACTCATAGGGGCCCGGAACTGATTAGAGGGCGTATGAGCCTGTGATTTACACTCGGAACAGTGCGGCGAGACGCCATTATGAGATGCATGCGCTCCACACGGGAGACCTTGAGAGAGAGCGCCGCGCACAAGTGACTTTGTTTATTTCTTACTGAAACACGACACGGCACATACGCATGCAGTGGACTCACGGTAATTATTTCTTTCTTTCAGTGAATATTCAATCATACACAGGTAAGCACAATTCACGTTTTAGTAATTTATTATCTATTTAATAATTTCCAAATATGTATAATTTTATTTACAAGTTTGTACAACCCTGTTGGCATGTAAGCATAATTACAATATAAAATGTTACAAATGTTTTTATTATGCATTTATCATATTATAGTGTATTATTGTTGCAATGAATAAAATGTTTCTTTTATTTACGATATTTTTTTCTTCAATTTATTTGTGTCCTTTTTATTGTAAAAAAGTTGGTCACCTTAAAAATACGCTTTTTAAAAACAGTAAAGAGCAGGGAGCCTGAGGATGGGTTTTTCCCTGGGATGTGGTGTGCTGTGATAGCCTTGCCTGTATTACTTATCAATTGAATTTGCATTAAATGGGAAAGCAAGACCTCAGGTGCAGATTTTAAAACTCAGATAAATGCATATGGGTGCAGGTAGGCTTAATGATAATTTGGTTCCCGAACTTGTAGGGCTTTAAAAGTCACAACCAACATTGGACCTGGAAAAGAACTTGTAATCAGTGTAATGGGTACAATATAAAGGTAATACATAACCTAGCGAAAAATAACTAGCCAATAGCTTCCCACGGGGTATAGCCTGACTGTTATAAGCCTCATTCAGTTAGTTTTATCAGTTATCCCCAGCCCAGACCTTAGTAAAACATCTTATGTTTAAAACAGCCAGCAGCAATGGGTTAGGTATTGTTGACAATGCAGCTTAGAATTGATTGAACTAATCTTTCTTGCCAAAGGTGAGCAATTTTTTGAACTTATCACAGGTAGAACAATGGTAACATGGCTTTGGAGTACTGCTTGCTCCCAGCAGGGTTTTGCCAAGGCTCAGATTGTACAGAAAGCTTTCAGCAACTTAGTCAGAAGGAACAGGCTCATTAATTAGGTAATCAGGGTTCTTTCTTTAGCCATCAAGAAACACTTATCAGGCCAGCCTTTGTAGTTCAAGGACTTGATGCTCTCATACTAGGCAATGGGCAATTTTCAGGAGACAAGGGAGGTTCAAATGCAAGTTCTTGCTGGATGGAAGGTTGGCTTTCAGATGCAGATTGGTACATGGGAGTTCTAACTCTCCCCTGATTTGCTGCTCTGAATGTGCAGACCCCTGAGTAATGAAATAAAAAATTACCCCTGGTGTTCTTTCCTTTTACTATCAGTGACATTGTGTCCTGTGTAAGAACTCCATGTAAGGCTCCTTTATAGAGAAGAAGAATCAGTAGCTGTGAGCTAAGCCAAGCCCAAGGCCACTTAGAATCCAAGCCCCTATGTGGACAGGAAGGGACTTGATCACTGGCACATGGCGGCGTTGTTTATAGGCTTCGTAGTCAGTGGAAGCACAGTTTGGCATGAGTGCCCTTTTGGACAACTCCTGTTCAATGGGTTTGCATAGCAAATGGGAATATGTAGCCTGGACAGCCACTGCAGCCTTATTCAATTCCTTCTGGGCCAGACAACTTTGGCTGTTTGATATGCATGTGTCTTCTGGCACATCTTCACAATTTGTATGCGTGTTTGGTGAGGCGTACTGGGGGAAGCAGAACTCCATGGGAAACCTGGCATTATGCACCCCCCCCCCCGTTGGCAAGGTCCCCTGTGCAGTTCCCATTTTCTGCAGGCCTCTGTTGGGCCCAGCCGTCCGGCGGGACGGGTTCAGCAGCCAGGCTTTGCGGCCTGTTCCCTAGCCAGCTCTGGCTCTTATCTTCCTGGCCCAGCTGCCAGCAACACCACAGGCTGTGCTTGTGGGGATTCACTGACGCCCTGACCTTGGGATAATCTTCAGAAGGATTAAGAGCTTAAATGTATCGGTGTAATTGGCGGTCTCTTTCCTTTTGCCTCAGCAAAGTGGCTGGCTAGCCTGCGAGATCCCTGAGGGTAACTCTTTTCAAGCCTGCGCGGGGTGGGGGCGGCTCCCAGAAATGCACCCTTCCCTTGTGGCTTCTTGCAGCTCCTGCTATGCATCACAATGTGGAGGAAACAAACAACCAAACAGAATGATTGGCAGGAGTTACCAGGTATGGATCCTAAACCTCGAGGGTTGTGATTGCCAGCTCTGAAGACAACTAGAGCTGTGCCCCATCATAAAACATAACGATACCACATAGCTATGTAAACCACTTTGTGATTTTTTTTTTTTGTAGAGAGAAGCAGCAAATAAATATACTTACAACCAGTGGTGTCATTCAAATGATTTAGGAACAGGAACTCACTTTTGATTGGCACTTGTCGGGAACCCGGAACCAGCCACGGAGCCCGTTAGGATCCGGAACGCCCATTCTGGTCCGTTCCCCCTGAATGACATCACTGCTTACAACGCAATCCTGCGCGTGCTATAATGTCACCACAACATCGTTGCGTCAACGCTACAGCATTAGCGCCGATGCGGGGGCGCTGAGCAGCACCCCTGCATTGGCGCTAAGGCAACAGGACCGGCACTGCAGAGCCTCCCTTACGTTGGCCAAAGCCAGCCAATGCAAGGGAGGCGCCATCACGAAACGGGGAAAGGAGAGGTCAGGGAGAGGGAGGTTCTGGGTGGGACGAGGGCGGGCCGTGAGCGGGCCAGCAGGCGTGCTGGCCCAGGAAGGGGGCGGGCTTGGGAATCGATCAAAAGGCCGAATCCCAAGCCTGTTTGGGAGGTCGCACAGCCCTGATTCGGGCCACATGGTCTCCTCAGATCTGCGCCTGCTGTTCCGAGGAGCACATAGGGGAGGCTGGAGCCTCCCTTACGGTAAGGGCATGAACATGCCCTTGCCGTGGGGAGGCTCCAGCCTCACCTGTACTGCGTCAGGATATGGCACAGGCCGGCCGACCTCACCATTCCGGTGCATTATAGGATTGCGCCCGTAATAATGTTCCCAGGGCTTTCCATTCTTGGCGGCCCTTCTCCAGGTTTTTTTCCCCTTCTGAAGTGAGGCAGGTGGCTACTTAACTGGGGAAAGGGTCTTTTCCATCATGGCATCTTGGTTGTGGGAGACTCACCTGATTCTCGCTCTGATGCCTTTTTAATGCCAGATCATCTAACACCTTTTCACTCACGCAGGCCTTTTAAATGTCATCTTCCTAATTTATTTTTTTTAATAGGGAGCTATTTTCTGTTGCAGTTTAGATGGCATTGATGTGAAATGGATTATTTTCTTATGTTTTGACTATGTTTTACTGTATGAAAGTCTTCAAATGAATAACACAGGGTGTGAGTAAGTAATAGAACCCCTTTGCTATCTTAATGAAGACTGCGGACTGCACTGGGTGATATGGAGGTGGCACTCAGAACAATTGTTGGTGGAAGAGGGCATCCAGAGTGGGTCCTCTCCTCCTACCCACTCAAGAGGCAGGACTTTATGATCATTAGCAAAGGCTTTATGAGCTCTCTGGGAGGAGATCCGTCACAGTTTCTAGTCCTGCTGCTCTTGAGACAGGCACTCTCTGGAAGCTCTCCCCACCACTGGTCTTTTCTGACCTTCCTTGAGCAGCAGCTGGTGTGAACCTAGGGGCTTTTCCACCAAGGCAATGTTAGCTGATGCATTGTTGAGATAGACTGAAATAATGGGGTTGTCGGTACAACATCTAAATCGAACCTTACTACCTTCCCCGTCCATGGGTCCAACTGTTTCAGAGAAGAAGCCCTCAAGATATTCTAATCAAGAACAAATCCTGGATCCTTCCACAGCTATGCAACCTAACCCAAGAACCCTTTGCTCATCCGAACTCAGAGGTTCCATCCTCCTCACCAACATAGAAAGCTGCCTTGTATTGAGTCACATGATTGGTCTGTCTAGGTCAGTATTGTCAACACAGCATTTCTCCAAGGCTTCAGACAGGAATGTTTCTCTGCTTTACTTGGAGATGCCAGGGATTGAACTTGGGACCTTCTGGAAGCAAAGCAGAGCCTCTTCTGCTGAATTACAGTTCTGTTCCTGAACTGGAGTATGAATGCCTGGCCCAGGTACAGGTGCTTTCAAACCATTCTGAATACACCCTGGCATCTAGGAGCTGTCCGCATACCACATATATAAGACAACCCTTTCTCAGAATGGTACAATGGAAGAAATCTCCTTTTTCCTCTGGTGGATCCAGTCAGACTGGATTTCTCCAGTCAGACCTTGAACAGAATCACTGTTCAAACACCCTCTAGAGACACACCTTGGTCATCCTTCATAACTAAGTCAGACCTCTGGGATCTTGGTCAATTATCTCTACCAATAATTTGCAGGTGAGATCCGTCTCCTTGGATCTCTGTAAAATTTTCTGAACATACGGAACCATTCAAAAAATCAGTCTTTGCATATCTCCCATTCAAGTGAGCTTCCTCATAGCCACTATTTTTGCTAGTGGAGTCTTTGACCTACATGGTCTGTCCATCAAGGATCACCTTGTATTTTTCAAAAACACACTGACATTCTTCATCTAGATTCATCTATCACTTCAAAGCCCAGCTTTCTCTTCTGTGGTCTCAGGAAATCATCTCCCCTTCTTTCTGCTTTAAACCATCTCACCCCAGAGGAAAAAAGTGGCACAAGCTTGACATGCGCAGGCCGCTTAAACTTATCTGCCATGTTTAGGAAGGCAGGCAGCATCTTCTTCCACCTTTGTACCATGGGATGCAAAGTATCTGAGCCCATGCTACCTAGATGGATCAAGGCTTGCATCACAATGACTTGGGAAATCCAACCATTCCCAGATCTAAATGGCACATTCCATTAGAGCCATTGTCACCTCTGTAGTTTCTAATACTAATGCCCCTTGAAGAAATCTGCAGGGTGGCCACCTGTTCTTCAGTCTCTACCATTACCAGACACTACAAGCTGGATGTGTTTGCCTTCAGCAGTACAGTGAAAGTTTCTCCTGTCTCAATAGAAGCAATAGCATCTCTCGTCCAGGTCTTTGGGCAGCTGGTTCACATCCCACTCTGGATACTTGCCTCTTCCAGCAAATAAAAAGAGGTTGGTACTTACCCTAAAAGTTTATTCTTGGTGGTAGGAGGGCATCCAACTCCACCTACTGGTCCAGGGATGTCACTTTCCTCCTGAGATGGAATGACTGTGACCTGTCAGGACAATATCGTCTCCCTGGAGACTCTTTAGTTGTTTCCATTCCCTTGAGTTTTCAATGTTTATCACCTTGAAGCTGTTTCTTTTGTCTTTGTCTTGTCTTTTTCTGTGTTCCAAATGGGGGTTTCTATAGTTATGTCTCAAGCTACAGTACATTAAGAAAACTGGGAAGGATCTCCTCCTTGGAAACTTTTAAATGTTTCCCAGGAAACATAAATGAAAATTAGTAAAAAAAATTATTTTAACTTTTGGAATTGTTACTAATAGTCCTGCCTTTGGAATGAATGAGAGGAGAGAATCCACTTTGTGTGCCCTCCTTCTACCAACAAGAAGAAACCTTCATGGTAGGACCATGTTCCCCTTTACTCTCCCCCCTCCCACAATATTGGTATGCTAATTCGAGTGGGGTATAATGTCTTTCTCACCTCCTAGATAGCACCCAACCAATAATACTGAGATAATAATACTGAGATAATAATAGCACCCAAGACAATACTGAGCAAGATTTGCTGGGTGAGAGTGAGTTCCAGGCCCACAGGTACAGCCCTCATTCAGTAAAGTTTTTTTTTTCTTTTCCGAAATGCAGAAAAGTATCTAAATCAGGACTTTCAATTTTGTTTCACTTTTGGTTGAAATATTTTTGGTGAATAAATTTCTCTGCATTAATACAGAAAAAGAAATTTTAAAAAGCCTGGGCATGGATTCTTGGGGGATGCACCATCCCAAGTTGTTGAGTGAAGAGCAGAGAGTTTTGAAGGCCAGGCCTGGGGCACAGACAGAATCACTTTAAAGTCAGTTGGCATCAAATTAATAGCCTTATCCTGTTCCTTTTGATTCAAAAAGAAGCATTACTGATTTCAGTAGAATTTAACTCCCAAAGTATGCATAGGATACATATGCTTAATACAAAAATCAGCTTTAGAATTCCCATCGTTTTGCCTTTTGGTACCAGAGTTGATGTCCATCAGGGCCCTGTAAAAATTATGGGAGATGGACAGTTCCTCTCTTTGAACCAAAGTTGATTTCTGCTGGTCCCTTGACTTAGTCCTGCTGAAGAAAGAGGTCCTGTTGTCATGGTTGCTGGTCATTTGGTCCCTAGAGGGATTCCACCAAGGTATTGCCTTGGACTTTGTAATGTAAGTCTGCCAGGTGTTTTTAGCCTGACCTGGGGGTACTTCCCAAGCATGCCTCTAGTTCAGCCTCTTTACCGGAGTGTATGAGAATGTGTTCTCTGCTTCCGACCCATTCCCACCCACTTTCTCTCTCTCACTCTCACACACACCTTGTCTAGCTAATGGTCCCTGACATTCCAATGAGATTTAGTGCTGAACTTGGGCACTGAATATTCATGAGGCGCCGGCCCCTGACAGACAGCTTCGTGCTGTGCTGCATTGGCCTGCTCCTACGATTCATAATTTGTTTTTTCCTTTAATGTAAACCTTACCTGCACTCACCACTCCAACCTCCGGGGAGACTAACTCAGAGCTACTGCCCATGCTTCCCTCATTCCCAGAAGAAGACATGATGGAAGAACCCTGGAGACTGGGGCAAATTAGGACTGGGACAAAGAGGCAAGGAGCCCTCTTTGCCTGACTTGACCCCACAGGGCCTAAACTTCCCTCCTAAAAGTGGGAAATAAAACCTCGGGCTTCTGATCTCCAATCTTCCCTATTCAGGGGTAGAACTGTGGCTTCTGAGTTCAAAGGTGAGACCAGAGAAATGGAAAGAGAGCCTGGTACATTTCTAGAAGGATGCATACAGGGCCAGCCCAAGACTTCTTGGAACCTAAGGCAGCAGGCCTAATTCTCCCCCAATACCTGGTAATGTATCAGTCTCTGGTCCTTTGAGACTGTAGCTCACCACTCTCTCTTCTCCTCTGACTTCCACTTCCACACTATTGCCCTCTTCCTTTTCCAGTCCAGGGAGTGGGAGGAGGATCAGTAGACAGATGTGGGCGACCCCTGCCAGTTTGCGCCCTGAGGCAACCACTTCAGTTGGCCTCATGGATGGGCCAGGCCTGGTCACACAGATGCTTACCTTGGCAGTGCCAAGAGTTAGTTTTGTGCCGGAGTATGGCATGTGTGGGAATCGGGAAAGTCAGCACTTAGGCAAAACTAGGATCTCTAAAATGTTGGGGAACCCCCGATCTAGTAGTTGCTGAAGGATCCTTATCCATTTCAAAACCTAGATTTCAGAACTAACCTGTTCCTATTCCCCCATGTAGGAATTGTACACCATTCTCAGATGTAGAAAAGACTGCATAATAGAACCACCATGTCCCATTATAATCAGGGAAAGGATTGTTTAAGGTTGGTGGAGTCTGAGAGCAATGATTCTTTTTTTGAAAGCCCTTTAGAACAGTGTCTCTCAACCAGTGGTACTTGTACCACCAGTGGTACTTGTACCACCAGTGGTACTTGAGGTGGTGTCTGGTGGTACATGTGGGACCCCCCCCCCACCTCCCAGCACTGAGACCAGCAATGCAATGCAATAAGCAGCAAGAGGAGGCTTGGTTTGGTAGGCAGAGCTCCAGCCTGCACTTTTCATCCCCCCCCCCCCCAAAAGCCCTTTTGAGCCTCTTACCAGTGTTTGTCGCATTGTGTCTGGTCTCCCAATCTGGAAGCAACAGACGATGACATCAATCCATCAATATTTATATACTACTTTTCAACACAAAATTCACAAAGCGGTTTACAGGCTAATAATAATAATAATAATAATAATAATAATAATAATAATAATAATAATAATAATAATAAAATAAATTAAATAAAGTTAAATGGCTCCCTATCCCAAAAGGGCTCACAATCTAAAAAATGCAGAACACCACCAGCAACAGCCACTAGAAAAGACACTGTGCAAGGGTGAAGAGGGACAATTACTCTCCTCCTGCTAAATATAAGACGCGTGCCACTTGGAAAAGCGCCTCTTGCCCAGTTAACAAGGCAAGTTAGCAGTTGACATCATCACTAGTTACTTTCAGTGGGTGGTACTTCCAATGTGTGGCCCATGCGAATTGATACGGCGGGGGACAGATGTTGAGAAACGCTGTTCTAGAACATTAGATTCATGTTATGAGTCTCTCCACCCTTCCTATTTGCATTACATGTTTTCATTGAATTTTAAACCCAGTAGCAAACCCAGCTTGCTACTTAAGGACATTCTCTTGAAACAACTTCTGACAATGTTCTGGAAGCAGCTTGATGTAGCTGGAGGACAATCATACATTGTCCTCCTCCTGAGGACAATGTGTGGTGACATACAGTCCCCAAGGAGAGATGGGCATCAGGGCCAGGAAATGGTTGCTTTTCTTAAGCTACGTTTTACAATTCTGAGGAGCAATTCCTGAGTACAAATTAAATGCACATTTTATATGTGAAGGACATGACTGTGTTGAAATGGTCCTATTTATTTTTGAAATCCTTGCCAGCTTACTATTCAGGTGCATGAGGCCCACATATTTTAAGGGCAAATATGGTGACTTCTACGCAAATGTGCCCTTCATATCTGATGCTGCTGCATATGTGGTCTGGATTTGAGTGTTAGTGTCCAAGAACAACAGTATTGTGAGAAAAGACTCTAAACCGCCATTTCCAAGACTTGATACCCTTCCCCCACTTCCGAACACCCCTCCTTCTGAAAGGATGAGAACCTCGGTGGGCTGCCCAGATTATTCCTCCGACACTTTTGTTGCCACCTTTTTCTTTTCTGAGAAGAGTGTGTGCCTTTAACAGCAGCATGTCAGGCAGAAAATCAACAGGTAATAAGTTCCCTGTCATTACTTTATACTGGGAAGAGCAACACCTGGGGAATTTCTGTTAATCGTTAATTAATTTCTGTTAATTGTTGTGATACATTGCTCATTTATTATGGAGCCTTTAAGCCACCTTGGACATTTGCTTCAGCATGGGAAAGGCAGAATATGAATTTCTCAAATAAATAAAACAAACAAATAGAAAAAACGCACACTACTTACTGACACAGGAAAAAAAAAACTTGTTTTCTCGTAGCTTGGGCACTGGAGAGATCTGTTGGGCCACTTCCTCTGTCCAGATTTACTGTCATGCAGATGCAGCCTTCCATGTGTGTCTTTGAAAGTGCAATGCGACAGGTCCTATGCAGTGGTGTCATTCAAATGATTTAGGAACAGGAACTTACTTTTGATTGGCACTTGTTGGGAACCCGGAACCAGCCACGGAGCCCGTTAGGATCCGGAACGCCTGTTCTGGTCCATTCCCCCTGAATGACATCACTGCCTTCGCCCCCCTAGGAATCTGGAGTCGCTCCCTTTAACCCTCTGAGTGCCGGCCAACCAAGAAGAAAAGCTCTTTGCAGAGGAATTGGGAGGGGGGGGAGGGAGAGTGAAGTGGGCAGAGTCTAATTTTAACTAGTGGAACTGAGTTCCCCCGCGTTCCCCCTGCATGACATCACTGGTCCTATGGGAAAATGGTGGTGGTGGTGGTGGTGGTGGGTTCCCCCCCCCCACTCTGTTTATGTGTTTGTCTGTGTTTGAATGGGAATTCAGCTCCAGGTTTTGTGTCCTGATGATGCTTAAAGCTGGGCTTATCCACGAGTACATATGTCTGCCCATGCATTGTATACGAGATGAAATGCAGCTTGTGCGTGTGCGCGCACGCCATAGGGAGCCTTGGGTGAGGGTGGGGCTGCGCTGACATTTCCCATTGCGCTCGCAGTGGTGTTGCTGCTCTGGTGGTTCTGCACAAATTGCATAAATATTCATTGGAAAATGTAAAGATATTTGACTGTCCCAAATGATTACACGCGCCTGCCCTGAAGGGTGCGATTACTCCCAGCCTCGTGACTTGGTAGGGCTGGGGCCCACCGCTGAGAGAGCTAATGCTAGATGGGTTAAATTAAAAGGAAGCGAGCCAGGTATTGCAAGCAAGAGGCCATCCCAGCAGGGGTTCCGCCCAGGCAGGGGCACCCTGATGAGGCTGGGTTTGTTTGTCTTGTTGTTCAGGTTGCCCCTACCCAGGGAAGTGGGGTGGCAGCAGTGGGTGGAAAAGAGCTGCGAAGCACACATGAATACCAATAGGGAACTGATTCAGGGATCCAGGCACATTTGACAGAACGTGGTCTGCCTCCTGTCTTTGCAAGACTTGCGACTGCTTCTTTGGTACCCGAGGGGATAACTGCATGTTATACAATGCACATATGTCTGTAACAAAGCCCAGGGACCAGTGTGTGTGTGTGTGTGTGTGTGTGTGTGTGTGTGTGTGTGTGTGTGTGTGTGTGTGTGTGAGAGAGAGAGAGAGAGAGTGTATTTTTAAAGCAGCTTTTGGAGGGGAAAAACTCAAAAAAAGAAGTGCTGTGTAGAAGTAGGTGCTTAAACTGTTTCTCACTTCTGTGCTCCAAAACGCCCCCACAGATTCCAAATATGCCTGCAGCCTGTCCAGAGTAGCAGGGAGGATGACATCTGGAGCAGGGAAGTGGCGGGTGGAGAAACAGTTAAGCAGCCCTGCAGCTTCTCCACTCTCCCCCCCTCCACCCAGCAACCTGATTTTCTTAAAGGCATTGGGGCTCTGTTTTACACATTTGCATGGAATGTGCAATTAGTCCCTGGGTCTGTATATGCTTTTATTGACTTGCTGCACACCTTTTGAGTGTCTCATAAAACAGCAGTAGAAAAATGTTCAAAATAAGTATATGCCACTCTGCTGAATACACATGTAACGTGTTGCACATGAATGATGCCCATGCATAGAAATATTTGCATTCTCCTCTCACAGTGCAAGCCTATGCATGCCTACTCAAAAGTAAGTCCCATTGATTCAATGGAACTTACTCTCAGGCAAGTGTACATAGGATTGCAGCCAGAGACACATATGAATGGTGCCCAGCAAAGGATCAGTCCACCCCGCACTTTTCAGAGGATCATGGTGATTTCTACAAGCATCCACTCTTTTCTCTCTAATACACTAGATGCGTATTTTATATAATACTCTCACGCATTATTCTAATACACACACTTGAGTCCTTATCCCACCACTGTTGCAGCAGTATGATGGACTGTTGAAGAGGTTCTTCTTGGAAGAAGGGTAGGAAAAAAGGTAAGTAATTAAGTGGAGATTTAATTTTAAATTAATTAAATGGAGATTTGGCAGATCACCAAATCAAGTTGGAGGTTCCAAAATAGTTAGGTTCTTGAGCATGGCCTTTTCTTTGCAGGGGGGAACTGATTTAGGTACGCAGTACTTCATCTATATTCCCCTGTATATGGTCCCTGCTTCAGTAGCCAAGAGCTTGTGGGTAATGGTGCTCTTGAACTGTCGGGAGCCAAGGTGGTGCTCTGTGACGTTTCTTTGGTTCCGTCACTGCACCGATGAAAGGAAAAATGCCACTTTCCCCCCTCCATCCACAACCATCCCAGCTATTCTCCCCCAGCTTTCCTGGATAGGATTGATCACACCTGAACAGTCCAGTGGGTTTTGCAATGGCCTCTGCTGCTGCGTTAAATCATCTCGTGTTTCCTTTGGACAAGGATGAGCGTCTGCTCAGGGGCAAGGATGAGAGGAGAAGGGCTGGACTTTCATGGATTAATCCCGGCAAAGTTGATCAAGCCACTGGGGGGGGGAGGGGGGAAGCAGGCAGTTTCATTTATTCTTTTCTTTCTGTCTCTCTTTGGCACAGGAGGTTCCCCACTGTGTCCTCAACGACCTCATGCATAATAGCAAGCCCAATCTTATTAACGCCGCCCCACCATGCGCTCCCTGCTTACCGCCGCTGCTCGCCAATGCAATTTCCCCGTGATATATGGGGGAAATAATTGAAGTATATTTGAAAATGTATTGAGAATTACCACATGCACAAGCCAGGATTTATTGGGAATATATATTTTGCAAACAGGCAGTGCTGAGTGCCTCTGGGGATGCCAGGAAAGGGGGACAGACTGCCAGCTGGGTGTTCCGAGGGATTCACCCAGTAGTGGGCATCACATTGGCAAGATTTTTTGCTTTTCTGGGTGGAAGTAATCCCCCTTACACAGGTGCCTCCTAGGAGCAGGCAAACGTACCATCATGGAAGTTCCCTACACATAAGTGCCAAAGGTATGGGAGATGGAGAACGGGTTTGCGTTAGGTTTTGACTTTCTTCCGTGATGCTGGGTGCTGTGTTTCATCCTGTAGCCCATATTTTTAGATGCATCTTGCTGGCGAGTGGCACAAAGGAGACATCAAGTTTGATCTGAGTGAACAAGTGACTCAGGTCTTAAAAGGAGCCTGCTTAGCAGTGCTTAATCTGAACACTGTACTTTAACCAAATTTCTGTTTCAGATTAGAAGGGAACTTTAGCATTGTCAGGAAGATCTCTAGAGCAGTGGCTCCCAACCTTTACACGAAGGTAGGGAACCCTGTAAGTCCTTGCGGGGGGGGG
>JAJKFI010022254.1:0-20480 GCA_029204185.1 Lerista edwardsae | reverse complement strand
GCTCGACCATCCAGAGAGGGCAGGGGGCAGCAGTCCCCTCTGCGGGCCACGCTGCTGCCCCAAATAGCTCTCTGCGACGATCACATTCACTTCAAGGTTTGTGCAAGCCCAGACATGGGTCATATTGCTGCAGGTAGCTGTTTAAGGCAGCGGGGTGGCCCGCAGAGGGGATTGCCACCCCTGCCCCCTCTGGATGGCCGAGCTACCCCCCAGGTATCTTAACAGAGCTCCCTGTGGCAGCAGCGATGCGATCCTTGTGAGGCTGTCCCCCTCAGGATGGCCACGCTTAACCCGCCCCACGCTACCCGCCCCCTCTTTATCCCTGTGAGGCTGTTCCTGCTGTCACTGCTTCAACCACTCCCCTTAAAGGGGTATACAGTGGTTCCTGTTTCCCTGAGGGTGCGTGGGGCCCCAGGTTGGGAACCACTGCTCTAGAGGATGCCCATTTTTGTTGCACATTAGAGGCACCATGTAAATGATAGGCATTAGGAATTTTGAAAATCATTTAGGAATAGCTTTCCACCATGAACTTTCAGAGTCTAAGAAAGAATCAGAATTAGAGCGCAATCCTAACCTGGAGTTAGACCGGCACAGTTAGGCCAGCAAAATTTGGCTGGCACAAGGGCCACCATAAAGTGCGTTTGGACCACTCTCAGAATCAGGGAGAGTGGCGCACATGTGTATGCTGGCCTCTCTGACTCCAAGAGCAGTCCAAACATACTTTACCGTGTCCCTTGTGCCAGGTTAGAATTGCTCTCTCAATTAGTTCCTAGGGAGAATTCCAAATTTGTTTTATTACAGTATTTATATATCACCTTATATACCTATACACAGTCAGGCTGACCATAAACGCCATGTTTTCAAATTGGGCTTTTGCAAGTGTTACTTTATTAGATGTCTGTAGATGTTTCTCTTCATAGTGCAGTCATCATCCTGGCTGCACAGCTGTAGCCTTCCAAGCTTCCACAGGCAGATGCAAATCAAGCCTCAGTCTGGCTCTCAAGATGTTATCCATTTCTTGCCAGCTGACTCCTCCACATAGTAGCATAGGGGAGAACATAGCACTAAATCTTGCATAGTGCCTCAACATGTCGTGCAAGCAGCTTCTCCTCTTTGGAGCCATTCTGGTCTGCTAGAGCAAAATGCAGCAGACACCTCTATGCAGCAAAACGCTCTATCCACCTGGAAAGGCTTCAAAGCGGAGGGGCTGCTTGCATGGTGCATTAAGGTGTCATGCAAAACCTAGTGCTGTGACCCCATCTAGCTACACTCCTGCCCACTCACCACAAAGGTCTGTCAGCAGCATTCCAGTCACCCATCCAAGGTGAGGCCAAAGCTGATCCTGCTTACCTTCCTCAGGCAAGGCGGCAGCTCGGCCTCCAGACCACACCTTTCATTGTGCTCATTGCTAAATTTTAGACTTTGTCACTCCAGTGCAGGCAATCTAATGTTTGTGCTCCAGCCTGTTTTTATTCCCAAATGCTTTGGGAGCTTCTAAGTAGTTGTCGTTATTAGGCTGTTCTGACATAACCAATTGGCCAGTCCTTATGTATGTGCCTATAGCTGTATATCCATAGGTTGCAGAAAAATCAGCTAATATGAATGGAGTAAGTTTTGGAGAATTGTTACAGCTTTGGCCTCTGTATGGTTTTCACAAAATGCTGGTGGGATCTCTGCTCGTTGGTTCCATACTTTTTTCTCCCCATATTTTTGAGATCTGTCTTACTGGAGTACAGCGTAAATGAAACTAGTTTGATCTGAGTGAACAAGAGTGAGCAAAAGAGGTAACCTTTTTGTGGCTCTGTCTTGTGTTGGTTTAAGATTTTATCAAACAAGCTGTCGTACTGTACAGAGGCCCTCATCGGACAGGATAAAAAGGTTGCACATTTTCAGCTTTACAAGCCAAGTCACACTAGAACAAGCCTTTCAGTAAGCATGCTTCCAGATTTCCCTCTGGACTTAGCTGTTCCAGTTTATCTTACCTGGTTGCAGACATGCACGAATCTGTGTGCTTTTTGCCATTTATCCAGCTTGGATTTTGAAAATTTGTGAAGACTGGTGCACATGTACAGCTTTCCCTTTCCTTCCCTTCCCCCCCCTTCAGCTGCTCATGCACATTAAGCCATTGCATTTGTGCACTTGTGTGTTTGACCATGCGGTCATGCACACGACTGCATCAACACAGCATTCCATTTTCTCCAGTGTTTCAGTTGACTTGCTTGCTGTTCTGCTCATCTAATTCCCTGTTCTAGACCCTGTCTGGATTATCAACTCTCAAAATTAGTCCCTATCTTCATTCCATCCTCTATATGCAGTCACTGGGATGTACAGAAATCCCACTACACACTCTTGGTACTAGACTAGTGCTACATAATAGACTCTACTTATTATGTGTACAGACATAGCCTTCCCTTTGTAACAAGAAATTTTAAATGTTCTGTATGAGAGTTTGCTTAATTGTCCATAGTGCCCTGTTCAAAGACTCTTGAGCAGCTAATGGTGATGGGAACCTATCCCTTGCATATCCATTAGGACTTGGAATGGGCAAAAGAAGCACATTGGCAAGTTGGTTAGCTGAATGACTGGAAAATATGGAAGCTACCAAGGAATGTTGCTGTGATATTGTACATGGTTGCATTTTCAAAAGCAAACAAAATTGTTTTATTGTTCACGATCACTTGTGTGCTTGACTGCGGGGTGGGTGGAAACCGTACAAGAGGAAAGATGTGTCAAGAACACACATGCCCCAGTTCCTAAATTAATGATGGAAAATCATTATGAACTATTAGAAGACAGATGCAATGGGCCCTGGGCACTGTCACTCTGCAGAAGACATAAACAAGAGGACAAATCAACCCACTGCTTGCAGCCCAATTCTGAGCTGCCTGGCCACTGCGGGCGCAGCAGTAGCCAAACAGCTACTGCTGCATAGCCACCAGAGGCTCCTTGGAAGAAGAGGACACTCTGGGTAAGCCCAGAGACCCACCAATGGGTCTCCTCACGTCTTTAGCTCGCAGAGAGTCGAAGGCCTCTGTGCTGGGCTGCGGGGCCTGACACAGAGGTCTGGATCCAGCAGCAAAGGAGGTTGCCAGTCCCAAGCCCAGCACCACCCCTCCCCCGCCCAGGAACGCAGCCACCCGGAAGGAGTGCAATGCTGGTGGCGGTAAAACCTACTGCTTGCCAGTGTCATGTTGCTGCCTCCGGGTATGCGGGGATAAGTGCTGGACCAGCACACATGGTAATCCCTTACTGCCCGTGTTGGACATGCCTTATGTTGTGACACCAGTGTGGGCAGTACACTTGTTCCACCCATGCTGAAGGGCTCAAGATTGAACCCTTAGTTCTGAGTCTCTGAGATCATGTAGTCAGATCTCAGATGAATGGCCCATACCCCAGGACTTAGAGCAAACAGAGACTTAGCCCTTCTGTTTACTCAGAAGTGAGTAAACTGTGTTCAGGGGCACTTGCTTTCAGGTAAATGTGTATAGGGTTGCAGCCAGTAATGGCATCTATACGATTTAGCAACAGGTTCTCACTTTTGCTTGGCACTTGTGTCGGGGCCTGCCCACCGGAAGTGAGGTCATAGCCGGAACCCAGGAACCACCGCACCTCCTCGGTAGGCCATGTGGCGGCCCGGGAGAAAGCCTGGGAGTCCCGGGCCTTCCCCGGGGACGCCACACGGGCTACAGATTCCCCCCCAGGAAGCACCGCACCTCCTCAGGAGGGAGCCCCATGCATCCTACCTGCTCACGCTGCTGCTGCCGCCGTCGATCTCCCTCACTCTGCTGCCTGCCTGCCTGGCTCTGAGAATGTGCAGGCAACTCAAACGTGCAGGACGAGTGGGAGGGTGAATGGGCTGGAATGGCCAGCCCTAATCCTAGGAACGGGTACTCGCGTACCACCGCGTACCCGCTACATGACATGTCTGGTTGCAGCCCAAATGACCCAAGATATCTTCAAACCATTGTGTCTGTGCTGACAAAACAATTGGCTGGGACTGATAGATGAGCAGACACAATTGGATGGGTGATCAGGGATATTTGTTCCCAGCCAGGCTACAGTTGGATGAATGGGACAAAATACTGTAGGTTTGTCAGGTTTTTCCTTTTTACTGGTCCTGCTCCTTTTCCTGTAACAGCTACCTGACATGCAGAGGTTTTCCTTTCAACTCAATGCAGTTTTACTTGCTTAATTTCTGGGTGTCAGCCTGTTATTTGGTGGCCCTGCTCTTGTGCCATTTAGCAGTTAGCAATTTTAATGGGCAAAAGGGATGTGTGGATAGGCAGGGGAATGTTAATACAGATTGATTACCCCTTGTCCAGAATTATGAAAACCAGAATATTCTGAAATCCGTAACTGGGGGTGGGGGCTGTCAACCTGGCTGGCATAGCGCAAGGCATGCTGGGATGCTACCCAGCTGAGAAAGCCTGCCACACTGGGTGGCTGCAGCCCAGAAGGCGGCAAAGAGCCATACCAAGTGGGCCGGCAGGCTCTGTGCCGGGGGTGGGGCTTCAAGAGGATGACAGGAAGGGTCACAGCACCAAATATTCTGCAAATATAATACGGCGGACAGTAAATATTCCAAAATTGGAAAAAATCCCAAACCCAAAACACTTCTGGTCCCAAGCATTTTGCATAATGATGGGTTGTAATGATGGGTTGTAACCTCCTTACATTGGTGGTGGGCTACTTCAGAGTACTGGGTGCAAGGGAGTGGCAACAGGATGCAAGCATCTTGTTTCATGCCTCCCTGGGGCACCTGGTGGGGCCGCTGTGAGATACAGGAAGCTGGACTAGATGGGCCTTTGGCCTGGTCCAGCAGGGCTCTTCTTATGTTCTTATAAGAAGTAATCAACCCAGTTGCAGTCCTACCATTTTGAGGGAGGGGCAAATGCCCCTGGCACAGTGCTCTTGGGGCTGCTGGGGCTGGGACAGTTGCTTGACTCGGCCACCCTCCCTTGCCCCTGAATGGCTCTGAAATGGAGCAGAGCGTGGGAGCAGGGTGGGAGCAGGGTGGAGAGGTGTACAGAGGTGGGGAACCAGCGGAGGGGGCAGGTCTCTTCGTTCTCTGTCCCTGAGTGACCCTGAGTAGTCTTGTCTTAGTTGCTGGCTTGATGATCTGTACTCAACCGCCCTTGCATGCTCGCATGCAGCGTCATTTAAGGTGACTGTCACACACATACCGTACTTCCTTGAGTGCACATCTTCAGGCCATGTGTATCAAGGGTTGCATGTGCCTCCACTTTGCCTCTAATCCCTGCAGTTGGCACAAGCCAAGCTTTTAGCCCACTTTGGTTTGCCACAGCTGTTGGGGATGGTTGGGTGGTTAGTGTGGGCAGTACAGTTTGTGCAACCAGCTTCCTGCTACTGGCATGGGCTGTGCGCACATGTGTCTGTACCTACCTTCTCCAGGGATGCTTCCCTCGCCTTGCATTGTGCAGAATGTGGGAAGTCCTGCCTGCAGTGAATGCTGCCGGCCCACAGCCGACACTTACCCTCACAATAGCTGACACCTGTCCTCATGAGGCCGTCCTTGGTTCTCTTATGAAGATATGCTTGGGGCAGCCATTATGATGTCACTCAGTAAAGTCGAACACAGAAGCAGGCCTGCAAGTATCAAAACAGGCAGTTTTCAGTGTTTTATCAATAGAAAGTTGAGGACCTACACCAGAAGAAGCAGGCATGGAAAAAGACTGTGTAACCTAGTTACAGTTGCTGACTTGTGATTAAATTAAAAAAAAAACATACACCAACAACTCTGATTAGTGGGTGGCTCCAGCTGTGGGTTTTGATTAGTCCGGTGGGAGCCTGATGAGATTTTGGCAAGTCAGGGCAGTGTTTGGAGAACCAATATGTGGGATCAATGGTGGGGGGATGGTCAACCTCTCCCTCTAGCTCAAAGTCTCTGGTTTATTCAACAACATTCCCAGTACAGATCTTGAAGCAAAAATACCAAGTGGGTAGGTGAACTGCTAGATGACTGCAGTAGTTGCCCAACAGGTGTGTGCTGTAACTTGTCTGGAGCTCAAACTAGATGTGACAGAGATGTGACATTCAAGGGCTGCCCCATTCACATGCAAAGCAGGAAAGGGGCGTGTGCCTGTGTGTGTGCATGCCTGTGTGTGCATGCCCCCTGTGTCTTTCTTCCATTGGAGCTCTTGGGAAACGGGAAGAGGACACTGAATTTGCAGCTCGTCTCTGGGTGAACTTCAAGTTCACCCTTTCCCCCTCTCAGATAGTGGAATGGAACTTAGACCGCCGAAAAGAGACTGGAACAGTTGATCTATTGCCTCTCTGCTGCATGCTCTGTTTTCTGTTGAAGACAGTCCTTCATGTCTATTCCGCTTTATGGGTGAATGGACAGTCTCATGAAAATAAACATGTCCCTGCTACAGTCACTTCTAGTTGGCTCCCAATTCTGCCTCCCCCATATACATGCCCCAGGCTGGTATTAAGGCAACAAGGGCCACTGAGCCCAAGACAAGAGGTGTGATGGTTGCTTAGAAGCAACAAGGAGAGAATCTGCCAAAGGAAAAATTCTGGAATTCCCTGCCTATATGTACACACACTTAGCAGAGCATATCCTGAAGGGGCAAATCAATTTTCTTGCACCGTAGGGCTGATTTTGGTAGTAAACAGCCTCTGTGGTTGGGGTTGCACAAAGTTCCTGTGCCAACTAATATTATACTTAGGATTTCTTTAGTATTTTTTTCTGCAAAGCGCATTATGCACGTTATCGCACTCATCTGTACATACTATCTGTCTAAGCGAATCAATGCTGTTTTCCCTATATCACAGATGCAGAAATTCATGGGTAAGAAACAGGTGTGCCCTGGGGAGGATGTCTAGCTCATAGCCTGCACTCTGCACCAACTTGCAGAGATATTATTTCAGATATCTGCACCCTGCACCAACTTGCAGAGATATTATTTCAGCAATGGATAGAGTTTCTGTCCCTCTTTAACAACGTGTTACTCATCCTCTGGTCTCATCTATCGTTTCTTGGGACTTCTCTGTGCGGGAAGTTACACCCACCACTTCGACTCACAGGCATAGTAGTATCTGCTCAACAGATGTTGAGCTCAGTTAGTGCTGGGGCAATCTGGGTTCTAGAATTTCAGACTGAGAACAGCAGCAGTGGCTAGTTGCTTGGCTAGAAGTATTTTTTTGCATTAGCACCCACTTTCAAGCCCTTTTTAATGGCTGCAGAAACCTGTTATGATCTTGTGTCAGTATTGGAACCCTGGGAATCTGGAACTCCCCTGGGGCTTATAACCACCAGAAATATAGCAAATTTGAGATTTGCCATGCACATTTCTTCAAGTGGGCACTGAAGAAATGGTGGTTGGCCTGAGGGGCATCTGCTGAAGCGGGTGTCAATTGTGGTATCAGAGGGGGAATATAACAAGCAGAGGCGGATCTACAGGGAGGGCAAAGCTCTAAGTGCTGCAAGAAGCCTTACCCTGTCATGTAAATCCCTCTTCTCCCTTGCTGCTGTAGCCAGTAAGCAATGCCAAGATGTTGCTTTTCCCTGTGAGGATTGGCTAAAACGGTGCAGGAGAGGAGTGATTTCCACTGCAAGGTAAGGCTTCTTGCAAAACTTAGAGCTTTGCCCTCCCTTAGATCTGCCTCTGGTAACAAGTTGGCATAATGGAGATGGCTGTAGATTGAGATGGAGGCATGTTGGCAAAGATCGGTCCTTGATGTGACAACAAGCTTCTCTGTAGCAGATTCAGCTTCATTTTCCTATGAAAATGCTTTTGATTCCCACCAATATCCCCATCCAGACTCACATAACACTGCCCTGTGTCAAGGCCTGGGACCCCCAGGCTTCATGTCTCCTGTTGCAATGCTGAGCACGTCCTCCTATGAAGAAGGAAGGAGACAGCAGGTAAGGCAGCTGCTGTAGGTGCTGTTGGGAGCACAGATCTTTCATTTCCTGTCAATATCTCTGGCCGATATTGGATGGAGAGCAATGCCGATGGCACTTAGCGCAGTTGATGTTAGCTGTGATTACTGGAGTGGGAGGGGGACTGAATCAATGGCTCCTGCTAGGGACTCATGGCTGCCCCAAGTTCTATATGCCTGGAACCGTGTGTGGGCCTGGGTGGGCGGGACTGAGGGCAGCCGTAGAATGATTCTTTGAAGAGAAGGGGATGGGCTCCTAGCTGCAGCGGCGCATACTGAGACCGTACCATTTCTTTGCTCTGTCAACCAAGCATCTGCACTAGGGTAGTGTTGTGTTCCCTCCCTGTCCCCGCACCTTTCAGCTGGTCCAGAAACTCACACTGCTCTTTCGTAGCCACTGTTTTGAAGCTGCTGGAGAGAAGGGGATAGCCAGTGGTGTCATTCAAATGATTTAGGAACAGGAACTCACTTTTGATTGGCACTTGTCGGGAACCCGGAACCAGCCACGGAGCCCACTGGGATCCGGAACGCCCATTCTGGTCCATTCCCCCTGAATGACATCACTGCCTTTGCCCCCCTAGGAATCCGGAGTCGCTCCCTTTAACCCTCTGACTGCCAGCCTACCAAGAAGAAAAGCTCTTTGCAGAGGAATTGGGAGGGGGGAGGGGGGAGAGTGAAGTGGGCGGAGTCAGCCCTAATTTTAACTAGTGGAACTGAGTTCCCCCACGTTCCCCCTGCATGACATCACTGGGGATAGCCTATGCTGGAACAGCACACCCTCCCAAATTGAGCATTGCCCAGTTCAACTCATCTTGGTAGGCTTGTGCTGTTTGGCAAAGCTTCATGGGAAATCCTGTTATTTGGGCAGATCCTGGCAGGCACCTTCTCCCCTGGCGGGTGACTGCTAAGTATGGATTTAGCATGTGTACTGCTCTGCTCTGCGGCTGCCAAGTTGGCACTGCTCTGGATCAGAAGCAAGGTATGCCTGGATGTCATTGCTCCAGCTGCTGTTGGTGCAAGGGACTTCAGCTGCCCTGGGGATGGTAGCAGGGGGTAATTATGGGGCACAGAAACATGTTTTGGAGCTCTGGAGCTCTGACATGTCCACATGCTAGGAGGAGAGTCCTCTTCATGATTATTATTTAATTTAAAGCCAGCCGTGTACATGGTGCTTTTCTCTCTCTGGCCAGCCACGAACTGGTCAAATCCCCTTTCTCTCTGACGTGCGATGCCATTTTCAAGCTTTGTTTTTTTTTTTTTCAGCACATTGATTTTTAAAATATATACAAGACAAATTATCCTTAGCCCATAAACATGCCTTCCTTGCTCATATGCTAAAGAGCTTGGTATAAATAGTAGTTATGGTGTTGGGTTTCAGGGAACAAAATTTAAAAAACAAACAGATTAGGTGACTAATGATGTAAAGATCGAAAACAAAGATGTCATCTTTGATTGGACCAAATTCTGTGAGCCTGAGTCTGCAGACATTTTAATTCCCTTCGGAGGAAGAGTTATCTTGCATCTCTGCACGTTGTCCCATCATTAAATGGCCATTTAGCAAAGACAGTTGCTCACCAGATCCACTAAAACAAGACACAAAGCCATGGATTTAAAATTAAAGGAAGGCAGATTTACATTCAGCATTAGGAAAAAGTTGCTAACCTTTTTAGGAGCAGTTCAGGGTGAAAGGAGTTGCATCTGGGGAATTAAATGTTGTGGAAGCTCCTCTCTTGGATGCCTTAAAGGAACAGGCAGGTGGTGAGAGAGAATGATTCTGGTACAGGGGGTCTCTCTCAGAGCAGGGGGCTCTGTTGCTATAATAACTGATGTTCATAACAGACTGTAAAGGCCACTTAGCTGGAAACAGATTGTGCTGTTTTCAATGTGTCACAGGAATATAATGGAGCGGTTGTTGCCCTGGCGTGTGTACTCATTGCTCTTCTGCATCTGGTGAACAGGTTTGTTGATTTCTCCAGTCTTTCAGGAGCCTGTTTGGCCAGAGAGAGCAGCGACAGGACAAAAGAAACAAAAGCGTACAAGAGGGTTCATCTCTATCGTGCCACTTTCAATGCTTTAAAACCCTTGTCTGTCTCCAGCCTCTGTTCTGGCTCAAGTAGCGCTACTCTTGACCAATGGCAGAGTGCTAAAAGCTGGTTTAGGATAGCTCTGACTCTCTTCTTGCGACAAAAGTCTGCTTGTCCATGTGGAAGTGGCCCAACATTCCAACCACTGCCAAGGATCTCCCCTCCCCCTAATTCCTGCCAGTGCTCGGCTCCTCTCTGCTCCACCCTTCCTCTTGTGCACACCCCAGTGCTTTACCATTCATGGCACGTCCCAGTTCCCCCTTTAATTGTCTCCACACAGCTGTTATCTTTAGTGGCACGAATCGGATCGGAAATCAGGCTGTGCCTGAGCTTCCCTCCCTCCACCCTCAGTTCTTCTGGCAGTTTGAAAGCAGCTATAAATACAGATTCTCACCCCTGGAAGAGGGAGCTGGGCGGGAGCACTGTGGGCCTGGCATTGATCTAGCGTTGGGCATCCATGCACATGGTCCTTTGTGCTGGTGACAAAGGGATGATCACAGAGCCGAAGTTTGGAAGGGTCAAGAGTGAGGAGTCATTCCAGCTCCTTTGTAGGCACCAGGGATGCTTCTGGGTCTTGTGAGCAGGAAGGAGTTCCCAACACCTGGCTTGGCATGGCAAGCGCTCTCCCCTTCTTGCACAATATAGTGCCTCCCTTCTATTTTTTTTAAAAATGGAGGGTTCCAAATATTTGAGCCTGTCCAGAAGGGTGGGAGACAAACTGGGAAGGACAAAGAATGTTCTGCAGGGATGCAGTAATGCATCCAGAAAATGGTGGGATTATAGCGGGGGGAGAAGTGGTCCAGGCGTATTATCTAGGCAGTGACGCAAAGCGTGGGCCAGACATATGGGGGCCATTTTGCCATCCACTGCTCTCATGGAAATCCCCATCTTTTCTTGAGACAGTGGCCATAAGATGTGGTTTGACCTAGTCCATGCCATCAGTCCCAGGGATAGGGCAATGCTAACTCGGAGGTGGACCGCAGGATACAGTCGTGGGATTGAAGTAGCTGTGTGAAACCCCAGCCATAAAGGAATGGTTTTCATTGCCAACAGAGGCCCTGCCCTCATGCATTAAATGGCCCTGTGGGAGTAATTAATACTCTGTATGTTGGGGGCGAACTGTTTGTCTGCATTAGAGAAGTGTATTCAAACAAACAGTTCCCCCCCACAGAACGTATGTATGTTATGCATACCCTGGCAACACCTGAGGTGTTGCGTATATGTGTGCATGTGCACACTTCTGCACATGTGGTACACATCATGCTCGGTCAAGCCTTGGCCCATCATCTGTAAAGGGGAGCACGAATGTCCGAATGATTGGAATGCCTTAATTTTAAGAACTCAGTGTTTGGAGGAGGGCAGCCCAATCCAGAACTGCCCAGTGCCCACAACTCCAGCAGTGACAAAACGCCGACAGGTGGGTCCTATGGACACCAGGATACTGCCGGGAGTCTCCTTGGGGGAAGGGAGCGTTTGCCTCCCCTTGCTGGCCAGTGCTGACTGGTGCTGGCCCAGTCCCTTCTCCCGTGATGACGCAAACGTGCCTTACAACACTTAGAGCCAGTGGTCTGGGCTTCAGGATTGGGCCCTGAATGAGACCATTTTCCATACAACCTCCTGTGCACTAAGAATGCTACTGAAATAAAAACAACAACAAGAGCAGCACCAAGCATGCCTTCTGTCTCTTCGGGTCCCCGGCTTTCTTACAGCTTTGTAGTCCCCTGATGTGAGTGCCCTGATGTGAGTGCCGATACTCTTTATGCATCTGGAGTGATTTAAACGTGGCTTTTGAGGGGCATTTCTGTTTCTTTGCTTCGGAGGACTGAAGCCAAATAGCTCTCGTTGTGGCTAGATTGGGACACGAGTAGCTCCTCTGGCGGTCCTTGCTTGTGAATGAAAGCCGAGTGGCGCCTTTGAGCTGCATGTGGGAAGGGGGCAAGACCTCCAAGCACCTCCAGTCTTGGCCTCCTGCTTGGGATGTTCCTTGTTTGCTGCCAGGCGTTAATGAGCTGCCTCATCACGGTTTGGATCAGACAAGCCCCTGGAGTACCTTGCTATCCTCTAACAGATTCTCCCCTATTAACGGGGCTTGGGGCAGACACAGCTCTTTTTTTGGAGGGGGGGGGAGTTCCCAGCATGCCAGGAGGCCACTGGGCTATAAATAGCTGGTGCTGGATGGGGAAAGAAGATATTTGGGAAACGGCTTTGTGATTAGGACAAAGAGGTGGTGGCGGCGGCGGCAGCTTTGCGCTCTCTCTTCATTAGGGAGGACGGAGCCCGGATGCGCTCGCAGCTGCTGGTGTCACAGGCGCTAACAAAGCGGCTGGAAATAGCCCAGAGTCTCCTTTGAAATCCCAGCAGGAAAAGAGAAGGGAGGGGAGCAAAGTGGGAGGGAGCCTGCAAAGGAGTGCAGCCTGGCTTGTGGACACAAGAGCGGCCCACCCCCTCCTGAGAATGAAGAGTGAAGAAGGCTGCCTGGGCCAGAACCGCCCCCTGCTGGACTCCTGAGTTGCCATCCTGGTGCCCAGAGCCCACTACCCAACCAAGGAACCCTCTTTTACCCCTCAGTTACACTCGCTCCGCACTGGCTCCAGATTTATAAAGGGTTTTGTGCATGCTGGAACCAGCCAATGACGTTCACATGTTTAGGTGCTGCTTCTGCCACCCTCCCCGCACCTACCCCTGATGTCGTATGAAGCCAGTCTTCTGGGAAAGATGCCTTGAGAGTGTCTGCATGTTGCTTTTTTACAGTGGGAAGCTTTCAAATTATATTCTGTTCTATTTGGGACCGCAAACTGACTGAGGCCCTGGGCTGCGTAAGCAGAGGTGTTTGAAAATGGGGTTATTTACTTTACTCAGAAGTAATCCCATTGTGTCCAGTAAGACACAATAAGTAAGATGGAAGAAAAGTCCATTGCAGGCTATAGGCCATGATGGGTTGTGCAGCCTTCATACTTTAGAAGTAAGATACGTCAGAATGCCAGATGCAGGGGAGTGGCAACAAGATGCTGGTATCTTGTTGTCTTGTGTGCTGTCTGAGGCATTTGGTGGACCACTGTGAGATAGCTGGACTAGATGAGCCTTTGGTCCCCCCATCCAGTGGGGCTCTTCTTACGTTCTTAGGCTGTAGTCCTATTTTACTGGAAACAGACCCTCTGCTCATATATAATGCAACCCTGGCCATGAGGTCAGTGGTGGTCCCGGCCGGGAGCACACCCCATGGCAGGCGCTGAACATGCGCCCCCCTCACATTGCCCCGCCCCCGTGCATCATGCAGACATGCCTCCCTTACCCCGGAAATGCTCTATTTTGGAGCGTAAGGGCGGCGTGGGCGGGCCAGAAACGGCGCGGTCTCTCCCGGACCGTGCGCAATGGTGCCCCGCCACTGCCCCGCACCCCAGGCTCTTGCCATGGGGTGCTACAGGTAAGATACGCGCCTGCATGATGTTGTTGTTGATGTTGTTGTTAGACTCTTCCTCTAGGGAATCAGTAATGCACTAATCCTCACTTCACCCCTATGAGATAGGTTAGGTAAGAGATGGTGACTGGCCCAAGACCTCCCAGTGAGCTTTAGCAGAGAGTGGCCTGTGAACCCTGGTCTCCTTGGGTCCTGGTCCCAAGGGTTTAACCACCTCAATACACTGCTATTATTTATACAACCTGGTCACCACGGAAACTTTCCTTGGCTTGTTCCATTCTTCTCACAACTGGTCCTGGTTTCCCAAATGATCCATCAAACTATCAAAGAGAAAAAGGAGATGGCATCCTAAGGCCAACACTTGCACTGGGGTGAACTAGAGTCATTTCATGCCCATGTGACACCCGGCTTCCTTCTGTTAGTGTGGTAAACAAACCAGGGTGAAGCAAAAACACGTTTGCTGCATGCCTAGGGAGTGTGTGTCCAAGTGTTTGGTAACACAAGTCTCTCCATGGTTTGTGTTTTACCATGGTGAATGATGGCAGCTGGTTGCCACCTCAATATGAAACAGTCCTGGTATAGACGAGTCACCCTTAAAAACATCTATCCAGCTCAGGCTGCAATCCTTTCCAGCACCTGGAACAATAAGGACAATGCAGCTCTGAGGTAAGGATGCAGCACAAGCCCCATTGGCACAGCTATGTCAGTGCTGGAACGTTGGTCAGGGTTGTGCCCTAAGTGTTATCTGTGCTGGCTGGTGGAGGCTCTCCAGGGGTTTGGATAGGGGTCTTTCCCAGCCACACTTGAAGATGCCAGGGATAGAATCTGGGGAGGGGGCTACTGCATGTGCACTATCACTGAACCACCTGCTGTCCCTTTACAACCTTCCCTGACTCTTGCTCCGTGGTTAGTTCCAATAGTTTTTTCTTAATATTTCACTAAAGTTGCCCAAACTGCTCCAGAATCTATACTGGTTTTTTGTACTCCTTTTGGAAAGCCAGAGAGAAACAGGCAGCCCAATCCTTACCTGCACCTGCCTACCACATATCCAGCACGGATGGGGCTAATTTTGGCATAACCCAGGGTAAGGGGAATTTATTACCCTGTGTAGTGCCACAGCCATCCTAATAGGGCTCCTCAGAGCTGTTCCAGTGAAATAGCTGAGACAACTCCGAGGGGCCCAGTGTCAGCAAGGCCAGTCCCACCCACTCTTCCCCAGCCCAGTCTGCCAGCGGCACACCTTCCCCACGTCCTTTTCCACCTGCCCTCCCTAACCCTCCTGTGCTGGCCTCACTTTCCCAGCACGGGTGCAGGAAATGGTGCTTTGCGGCACACGTGCAACCGTCCTGGGCCACTAATGAGTGCTCTGGATTGCACTCGGCCTAATTTTATTTAAATGGCTGTGGTCTGTGTAAACTGCCTCTTGTCTTTGGGTCTTACGACATAGAGTAGTTACATCCTTCCTGTCATGTGAAGATCCGCCATGGGGCACTGTGGTGGCCTGTGATGAGCTGTATAGCCACATTAAGAGCACAATCCTATGCATGTCTACTTGGAAGTAGGTCTCATTGTGTTCAATGGGGCTTACTCCCAGGAAAGTGGGTATAGGATTGCAGCCTCAAAAGAGGACAAGTTTGCAGGGCGATGGTCAGAATAATGCTTTCTCAAAGGGGTTGCCCAAGCCTCAAATTGCTGGAAGCTGGAAGTCATCAAGAGGGGTCTAAATGGTCCAAATGTTGCTTTGGGCTTTTGCTCTGGAGCTTGTTGCATCCACATCTGGTTGCTGCCAGAGAAAGAATATAAGACAGACACTCCAGACCATATGCAGGCCAACTGGTTTTTCTATGATCTACCTGGAAATTAAAGGAATGCCTTCTGCAGGCCACACTACATTGCGCAACCACACCTCTCCCAATTAACTCTGCATGTGTGCGAAAGTTATTGCCTCATTAAGCATATATTAACCTTCTCCAGTTGCCCTTTGCTTGCATTTGAACAAATGTTTCACAGTGTCTCTCATCCAAGCGTTGGCCTCTCTCTCCTCCAACATTAGTGAATCCTTTTTCCCCCTTCACTTTTCATTAATTTCGTATATATCCACTGATTCACAATAGAAGTTGGCTTCTGATGTTGTACCACACAATTTGCTGCCCCTTCCCCTTCCTTTTTTGCACACTACATCAGCATTTTTGGTTTGGGTGGACAGTGCATGTTGTTAATTGTGGCTATCCAGCACAGAGTGTGGTGGGTATGGTCAGCAAAGTTTGACTGGCCCAAGGGCCACCATAAAGCACGTTTGGACCACTCTCAGGCAACAATTCTAACCTGGACTTAGGCCAACACAGTTAGGCCAGCAAAGTTTGACTGGCCCAAGGGCCACCATAAAGCGCATTTGGACCACTCTCAGAGTCAGAGAGGATGGCGCATGTCTGTGTGCTGGCCTTTCTGACTCCGAGAGTGGTCCGAACATGCTTTGCAGTGACCCTTGTGCCAGCCAATCTTTTCTGGCCTAACTGTGCCAGCCTAACTCCAGGTTAGGATTGCGCTCCCAATCTCTGTAATGTGTTTGCACGGCATCTCATGGGTTTAAGCAATCTGGGGGTGGAACTCTGATTTCTATTCTGGCACCAGATGCACTAAGCAAAAACCGCAGTGGCAGTTTCTCTTGCCTGGGTCTGGTGCATTGGGACCAACCCCTGTAACCGCCAGGCCTTTGCACTCCGTCACACACCGACACCTGGCATATGCCTTCCCATGCTACACTGGCCCCTTTGCCGCAGCCCCTGGAGGGTTGGCTGCAGCTTGGCACTGAGCAGCTCCATGCCCCATGAAAGCTGCTTCTGCTCAGCACTGGGCACCCGCGGGGCGGGTAATGCAGCGAAGCAGCGTGGAGGGAGAAGTGGCTAAGTCAGCTGAATGCTTGTGTTTCGGGAGAGGCTCTTTGCTGATGAGAGCACAAAGGGCTGGAGAGGCCTTGCTAAGGAAGGAAGAGCTGTTTCCAGAGCTGTTCTTGAAGCTCAGTCCAGCCATGCTTTGCGTCCTACCTTCCCAGTACCCTTAGAACACTGCAGGGCGGCCTCTCTCCAAGTCATGAAAAACAGACACTCTCTGGCCTGTTCTTAACTCCAGAAAGCCAACCTATCCCTTTGACACCCCCAGCACAGCCATGTCTTCTTTGGCCCTTCTTTGCTCTTAACATTCTCTGCGACTCAAGTAATGCCAAAGAAGGCATCAGGGAGATCGAAGGGACATGTTCTCAAACATCATTAGGAACTATCCAAAGACAGAAAACAATCCCACGCAAACCAACCAGCCAAGCCAATGCTGTTGCTTCTCTTCAGACAGAGGTAGGAAGGTGCCGCTTAGAAAAGAAATGCTGAGTGTGGAGCAGGAATAAGGGGATGGCACAAGCTGGCTAAGTGCTCTGGGGAATTAGAAAAAAGGAGGGAAAGCCAGAATTTCTCCACTGATCATGCAAGAAATGCAGCCTCTTCTTTCACACACTGAGATGTTGCTATTTTGTGAGCTGGTATAATCAAGGCACTCACTGAAGGGGCTTCTCCAGTCGTTTCCCTCTTTCTTGTTGTGGAAACCCTCTTGCAGGCTGTGAGAGGATGCAGGAAGAGCAGAATGGCCCTGGAACACCCACTTTTGAAGCAGGTCCAGATGCTGGCCTGGGTGCCTTTAAAAGGGGATCGGACAGATTCATGGAGGACAAATGCATTACAGGCCATGATGGGTATGTGGTTTTAAATATAGGCTACCTGAGAATGCCAGGTGCAAGGGAGAGGCAACAGGATGCAAGTATCTGGTTGTCTTGTATGCTCCCTGAGGCAGCTGATGGGCCACTGTGAGATACAGGAAGCTGGACTAGATGTGACTTTGGCCTGATCCAGTGGGACTCTTCTAAAATATGCTGCTGGCACAGTCATGGCATAATGGGGAACAGGGTGGCTGTCAGTGATATCTCATGTGCCAGGAAAGAAGATTCCTCCAGTACTTGGATGAGCTGTAAATGCCTCTTGGCGCCTTAGGCCCATCTTGTTCTCAGACGTCTGTGAAAGATCCAAGTTAATTCCTGGTTGGGTCCCTCCATCTGAGGGTGCATGTAGATGCACCACATGAGCAAGAGCTTCTGGCTGCCTGCTCCGTAATGTGATCCCCTCCCTCTTTTTGGCACAGAGCTGAATCCTGCTCCCATGACATCTCAGAGAAGCCTGCCAGTGACTGGGTCCACGTGCATGTAACGTTTCTCTTTAGCTCTGCTCTCTCAAAACCTCCCCCAACCTCTCGGCCTCACTCAAGTGTGTCAGCACCGAGCGCCAGGATCAACGGCAATACATCACGGCTCGGGCGCAATTGAGACGTTGGGGCATTCTTAGAAAAGGAAAGGACAGGTCCTGGCTTCTCTGCGAGGGAAGGGGCCAGGCTCATGTTCCTCTTGATATTCTGAGTTCTTAGTCCATCACCACCACGTACAGCTAGGGATGTTCTAGCTACGTAATGTTCACGGGTGACCAGGCAGAGGGGATCAGCACTGTGTGTGCGCTGCACTAAAAATAAATAAATAAATAAATAAATAAATAAATAAATAAATAAATAAAATAGATTCAAATGCTGCAGCCAGTGTAAATTAGGCAAATGAACACAGATGTGCGGAATTTCTCATCTTCTGCCTCATTGATTCTGGTTTCGCTGTCTTTGGGCAGTGGTGGCGTGGAGCTGCGCCAGGCACCGTAGTCCTGCTCCCAACCTCTGGACCCCTTGCCCCTGACATTCCTGCAGGCATTGCCAACATCTTTGAACATGGCTTTTGCATCCATAAACATGCAAACATGTTAAGCATGAGAAACACGCTTAAAAAAAAATGTTTTTAAAAGCAGCTGGGATTCTTGGGAATCCAGACTCTATACCCGATATCATATTCTGTGATGCACATTCTGCGGTGATGTACGTGTGATCTACATTGAACGTAGCACGTACGAAAAATAAGATTTGTGCTACGTTCAAGTGAGGAGCTGCTACCTGCCTGCTTGGTATGTCTCTGTGGTTGTACCCATATAACAATCATAAGGAAACAAGGAGCTACAGCTGGGACAGGGTCCCCTCTGACCTGTAAACTGGAGAGACAGGGATTGTTTTGGGTCTGAGCCCCTTGGTTGTGCTGCAGGGCATGTGCCCTTTGCTGCATATGGCATATTCTGGTCTGGATCATGTCAGTGGCAGTTGGGAGGATCCCGAAAGATGCTTTCCTGGCTGATGGAAATGGCAAGTGCACAGTAGCCAAGCTCTTAAAATAATACAGCACTGGAGACAGGGAGAGGACGGCTTTGGCCCGCGGCAGGCACAACGCGACTCGATTAAATGTTCTTTCCTGTGCACATTCAAGAGCATCAAGGAAAATGTCATATTTACATAAAAATGATATGGCCTCATTTGGAGAACAGAGGCAATTACTAGCCCATTCCATGTCTGGCGCTCACAGACAGTGGGCAAACGTGCCTAACCATGCCAGACATTGGCTAGTTACACCCAGTGGTGTCATTCACATGATTTAGGAACAGGAACTCACTTTTGATTGGCACTTGTCGGGAACCCGGAACCAGCCACGGAGCCTGTTAGGATCCATTCTGGTCTGTTCCCCCTGAATGACATCACTGCCTTTAACCCTCTGAGTGCTGGCCAACCAAGAAGAAAAGCTCTTTGCAGAGGAATTGGGAGGGGGGAGGAGGGAGAGTGAAGTGGGAGGAGTCAGCCCTAATTTTAACTAGTGGAACTGAGTTCCCCCGCGTTCCCCCTGCATGACATCACTGGTTACACCCCGTAAAACTGTGTTTCCGTGGTGCTCCCTGGGACACGCTCTGTTCGGTCACGACACCCACCACTGTCCCTCCCTATAATCAGCATCCAGATGCATAAGAGAACTGGGGTACTGTGTCTTCTTCAAAACTGCAATGTGACAAATTTTTGGAAGTGCCCCTTTGTGGTAAACGCAGGACACGTAAATAGCAGATGCATGTGCCGGCCAGGTTGTTTCTAATTTTTTTTTTTTTGTTTAAATTAGCAAGCTGGTTTGCAAGCCTAATTTGGGCTGAAACGTAGTCTAGAAAATGAAATATTATTATTAAATAGGGACCTTTTAAACGGGGCTCCCAATCTGGCTGTGACCCCCTGGTATATTTTGAAATGCACATCTCGGTTCACATTTGACGTTTGCCACAGCAAAACCTTGCAGGTGGGACCAGGCCTCAGTGGAAGAGCATCTTTTCTGCTTGCAGAATCAGATGCAAGCCTTGCCATCTCTAAGTAAGTTTAGGAAAGACCTTTGCCTGAAAACCTGGAGAGCTATTTCCAGTCAGAGCAGATGATACTGAATGAGATGAACCATTCATCTGACTCGGTACAGAGCAGTTTCCTACGTTCATGTTCATAGTGTAACACCACTATACCTGCAGCAAACCCAGTTACCACCCATATACAGTGTGAAGCAGCCCTGAGGCTCCTGCTTGTCCAAGGTTTGTGACACAGACCTGTAAAGCCACAATATCTTGGGACTTCCTAGCACCCTCAGAACTGCTGTCTTCCTGCTTACAGAGCTCCTCTGCATATGATCCTGCCCATTGGTTTTGCCCTCTGTCTCCCACTTTGCACACAGAGCTGTCCTCTGGGTGGCTCAATGCCCCAGTCACGTCTTTCCCTCTTAGATGCTAGTGCAGTGGTTCTCAACACTTTTAGCCATGCGACCCACCTTCAGTGTGTTGCTTGGCAACGCAGACATTTTGGCAGCTGCGTAATGGCGTCATCACGTCACCGCCAGAACTTCCAGGTTGCCAAGCATTCACATTTTTTTAAAGCGAAAAGCCCACCTCCAGATAATGTTTTCATCAGTGAAAACATGGTGTGACTCAGAGCGCAATCCTAACCTGGACTTAGGCTGGCACAGTAAGGCTGGCAAAGTTTGGCCGGCACAAGGGCCATCGTAAAGTATGTTTGGACCACTCTTGGGGTCAGAAAGGCCATCACACAGACTTGCACCATCCTCTCTGGCTCCGAGAGTAGTCCAAATGCAT
>JAJKFI010022250.1:0-10459 GCA_029204185.1 Lerista edwardsae | reverse complement strand
TGGGGTCGCGAAGAGTCGGACACGACTTAGCGACTGAACAACAACAAAGCTTTTGAAACCTTCAGTGATTAGCTGCACCTGCCCGAATTCCCTCTTCTATACAATGGTCAAAGTACAGGCTCTGTACTTTAAACGATGCTGCCATTAGCAGCGCTTATCTGGCTTCACGAGAAGCGGGACAAAAGCCCTCTGCGTGGCATCTGCCTCTGCCCGCGCAGGCAGTGCTGACCATCCAAAGCACCTGGCCCCGGAGCAATTTATTCCTGATGAACGGCAGACTGGACGGCCACAAGGGAAGCTCTGGTTTGCTCCAGGGTACCACACTAGCGATGCCGAGTGCTGCGAGAGAGCTGGCGGCAAGCATCATTTGCCCTGGGGTTTGGGGACCTTGTGCAGAAAGCACCTTAGATTCCTGGCAAGTGGCAAACAAGCCCCAAAGCACTACCATCTCCCTTCCAGCACAGTCTCTGAATTGTATGTGTGCTAATTCCAGTATCTCACTATCCCCCATTCGCCTTCATTTTTTTCCATGACAGCAAAAATGACTCTTCCCTTTAAATGTTCACGTCCTCCCTCAAAAAGCCAGGTCCAGGTCCCAGAGAGGTGGGTGCCACCCAGCAGAACTTCAGCTTGCAAAGGTCAAGTGAGCCCAGAGGCAGGTAAGGGGAGGCCCTGATTTACCCTGGGTAGGCACTGGGTGTGCCCAACCTCGGCTTTGAGGGTGGGACCTTCCCAGTGTTGGCCTTGCTGCCAGCGTTCCTCGCGGAGCAAGGGCTTCTCCTCTGCATCACGAGAGACTGCATCAGGCCGTGAGACCTCAGCACAGGGTCTCCCTGGCTGTCATACTGGGAGGTGTTTCAGCTGGAGAGCTGAGGGACTCCCTGGAGGGTCGCCCTGGAGGGGCTCCAGTAAGGCAGGCTGGGAAGTCCCCTAAAGACCATTTTTGTCTTGTTGATTTAAGTCACTGCAAAGTACAACAGCTAGATTATGATGAGCCCAATCCTATCCAACTTTCCAATGCGGATACAGCCCCAAGTAAGAGAACAAACGTTTCCTTAACATAACATAAGGGAGGACTGACACACACACCCTTGTAGGAGGCAGTGCATGTCCCTTAGGCATAGCTGCATCAGCTCTGGAAGGGGGATAGGATTGGGCCCTAATTGGCACCAGTCAAATGGAAGACATCGTTAGGATTGTTCTGCATGGGACCTTCAGAGCGCAATCCTAACCTGGAGCTAGGCCGGTACACTTAGGCCAGCAAGGTTTGGCTGGCACAAGGGCCACTGTACAGTTCATTTGGACCATTACATTGTCGGAGTCAAGGAGGATGGCTCACATCTGTATGCTGGCTTCTCTGACTCCGAGAGTGGTCCAAGCATACTTTACGGTGTCCCTTGTGCCGGCCAAACCTGGCTGGCCTAACTGTGCCGGCCTAACTCCAGGCTAGGATTGCACCCTCAGTGTGATTGTACCCCAGTGGCTTCTACCCATGCATTAGGTAAAAGCTAACAGCGAGATGGGGAAAGGGGAAAGCAAGACCAGTGGCATTGGGAGGGGGCAATGCACTAAGTTTTGCTGGTGCCGGAACGCTCAATGTAAGCTTATCCTGCCCCTCACCTTCAGAGCCATTCCAGACGGTGAGATCAAAGTGGAGCGGACACCTCCACTTCGCTCTCGCCATTCGGAATGGCTTCTAAGGCAAGGGAGAGGGACCGCTCACCTGCAAAATTTGGCGCATTGCCCTCCTTTGGGAATTCTACTGAGCAAGTCATGAGAGTGGGGTTGTGAATTTGCCTGTCACAGAGGTCCTTTGGATACCCATCAGGCATCCATCCCCACATCTCACAGTGAACTGTTTGCCAAATAGGTTGCTGTTCTACTAGCAGCACGTTGAGAGAGACATTTCTCGCTTCCCCTGCACTGATCACCTTTGATGAAGATACATCCTGAATAACAAATGGCACAATGTTATATTCATTTGTCTCCCTGCTAGGATTTGATGTGCTCCCAGGGCATTCGCTGGAGGATCAGATTGAAAAATATCTCAAAGAGAAAGTCATACAAGAAAGTCACTAGAGTGAGAAATTTGCACAAATTCCCACTCCTGGCATTTTTTTGACATCTCGGAAAAATTAGGCATCTGAAACTTCCCTCCGGCAACTCCTAACTTGAACAGCAACTTCATACTCAGTGGATCACCTTAAATGTCCTCTCTGCCTTTGGCTGTATTACAAGGATCATGTTTTCACATGGTTGGGCAGTTCTTGAACTATGTCTCTGAAGTATTCAAGGAAACGGATGGCTGTTTTCCATATAAATGGCAGCCTGTGCTGTTTCACTGCATTTCATGATGGCAGTGTGTGTGCGTGTGTGTGTTTTCACATAAATTAGGGGAGCAAAACGACATCTGGCAAGCTCAGGCACACAGAGGTCATTGGCATCTGCTGGGAAACCCTCAACGCTGTTTGCGATTAAGTGTATTTGTGACTCTTCTGATGTTACAGTTTCATATTGCACCTGGAAATAGGAAGTTACAAATATTTTGCAATGTGAGAATGGGCATAAACAAGTGTCTTTTTCGACCCAGGGCATCTGGAATCGGAAGCAGGGATTATATTCCAGGCACATGGATCTGGCTGCAAAAGAAAATTGCACAGCCAAACTCGCATTATCCCATATGCTTTCAGTCGCAAGTGTGGATCTATCAGAATGAGATTGGTTGGCTGCCAGCCAATCTGGTGCTTTCACAGCCCATTGCAAGATCAGAAAAACACTCCACTCTGCTAGACACATTCTCCCCCACAAACAAAGATGCTCTGTGGGATCAGATATTGTTTTTGTGACATGGCACTTTGCTATTGGCTCGTTGCAGATGCATAGAATGAAGGCATCTGAACTTCAAGGTAGATGCAATTTTGAAAAAAAAATTATGGGCTGTGCAAAACTCTCCCTGAAAAAAAATTTCTGAGGAGTTCCTTTTGGCTAACCTTGGAATTCTACATAGATCCAAGTGGCTTGAACAAATGTTGCTCGCTTGTCAAAATATTTGATTTTAATTTAGAAAGAAAAAGAAATCCTGCAACCAGCAAATTCTACAGATAGGCAAGTCATTCCTGCTCTTTTGCTAAAACAAAGCATACCACAGAATATAACATGGGGTTGGGAACATATGCTTAGCTGTTCTGCTTTACAAACAGTTAGGGCGCAATCCTAACCAACATCCCAGTACTGATGTAACTGTGCCAATGGGGCATGTGCTGCCTCCTGCAGTGGAATAGTAGTCATAGAGGCCTCCTCAAGGGAAGGGAATGTTTGTTCCCTCACCTCGGAGCTGCATTGCTCTTACTCCGGTGCTGGAAATTTGGTTATATTAGGATTGTGCCCTTAATCAGATTGCTATGTATCTATTTTGCTATGTATTGCTATGCACGTATTGCTATCTATTGCTATTGCAGATTGCTATGTATCTATACCTGTCTATGGTCAATTACTTCCCTATTTTATCTCTTGTTTTGGAGGGATGCCTTGCAGGGCTAGTGTCGGCTTAGCTGGGTCAGTCACTGGCCAAGGGCCTATACCAGTGATGTCATTCAGGGGGAACGGACCAGAACGGGCGTTCCGGATCCTAACGGGCTCCGTGGCTGGTTCCGGGTTCCCGACAAGTGCCAATCAAAAGCGAGTTCCGGTTCCTAAATCGTTTGAATGACACCACTGGCCTATACTGATCAGATACTCTATGTGGCAAGACTGTCCCCAAAACCCTAAGTACAATAGCAACGGTAGCACCCAATGTACCATCAGGGACTGGGTGGGGCCACCATGGGGGGACCAGTGCAAGAATCTGCCCCAAGGTTTCCAGCAAGTTGGCGCTGGCACTTTGTTAAAATGTGGTTAGTATGAGTTGCTAGACTTGTTCCTCAATGCTCATTTCCTTTTCCAGAGTCTCAGACAGTCTCAATCCACCCCCCTCTTGGCCGACGCCCTTTGTGTTGCCGAGAACTGTCATGCACATGCCGTAAAGCAGGGGTGTGCCAGCACCAGTGCAGGCACCTGTGTTGATGCAGCAGCACTGGAGCGGGTGCCCTGTAAGCCGTTCCTGCACTGGCCGAGTAGGGGCTTTTGGGGGGCAGGGGGAAGGCATGAGGGAGGGCGGAATGGAGTGGGGGAGGGCATTCTGGTGGGTGGGGAGCCCAAGGAGGTTTTGTATTAGAAAAGGCAGGAGATACCCCGAGGAGATAGGGAATGGTATCAGCAGTGGCCCCTTGTCCCAGAATAAGCCAGGGATTACAGGGTTAACCCCCAAGGTCTCTGCCTGCAGCAGGAACACAGTTGCAGGCTGATGAGGGCTCTGGCTATGAAGGGAGGTTAACACAGGTGCAGATGGGTGTGGCTGATGAATTAAAGCCTGCTCAGCAACAGACACCGATTGGCCTTCCTCAGTATAAATTGGAGGCAGGAGCTGCAGTAAGGGGCAGGTACCGGGCAGGTAAAGGAAGGAAAGTGGCAGTGGAATGACGGACGGACGGACAGACTGCTGGATGGACTGACTGGACTGGATAAGGTAAGGTTATTGTGGGGAGTAACTTCGGGGAACTGTTGTAGGGCTGCCACGCCCCTGGAGCCACCAAGTGGAGGAGGCAGTTGTGGCTTAGGCAAGCTGACTGCCTATTGTTTGGTGGTGGGGTTTGTTGGTGCTAGATTTAGACTAGTTAGGAGCTGAGCCGGTGATGAGGGCAGTCTGGAGGAGGCTGGACAGCCGGTGATTCCAAGCAAAGCTGCTGGAAGAGAGGAGGCCCAGTGGGTGACGGAACCCCCTCCCTCTTGCCTATCTCTGAGGCTGCTCTGGAGGGGAAACTAGTTAGCCATTGGGCATTGGGCCCTTGGGGTGGCCCAGCAGGGAATTAGCCAGAACAGGTTGGAGTACAGATCAGCCATTAGGCTGCATCTAAACTCCTGCGCCTGCTCACTGGCCCTGATTTGGGCTGTGCGGCATGCTCGGACTGGCACTTGCTAAAGCGCAGGCACAGATCCGAGCTGCTCCATAGGGGCGACTGGCGCCTACCCCGTGTTGTTTATTTGGAGTGTTTATAGCAGAGTTGGGGGCTTGTGGACCCATTCAGCGCTTGCCTAGCGCGATCGGAGCGGAGGAACGAAGCGATCGCTACATTTCAATAACAAAGTCTTTTATTGGTTACAGTAGCGATAGTTAGAAAGTGAGAAGTTCTATTTGCCGGTCAGCGAAAGCCGGCGAAGGCTTGCCGCGTACAAGCGGCTTTTCAACGCATGTTGTTACATTCTCAGTCTCAGTCTCAGTCTCAGTCTCAGTGCGCACACAGTAAAAATATAAGTTATATAGGAACAAAGGGGTGTAGCCAGAGCATATCTGGTAGGTGGATACCTGAAGACCCTTGTGCCCCATGTTAACCAATGGGGTGACCCTTTGAACATCATGATCTCATGAGAAAGTGGATGTTTGCTAGCCAGCGCTTCCCGTGAGAAACATTGCCTGCTTATGTTACACTATCTAAAGGGAGTTCAGCTACTGTGTAGCAGGTTGCACTAACAAGCTGGGAAGCTGACCACCTCAAGGACACGCAGGTGCTCTATCTGATCTGGAGACGGAGAGACGGAATGCCAGTTTCCACCAGTTCTGGAGTGTGTGGTGTGAAACTGCAACACCCCGGGGTAAGAGGGCGAATGTGCCCTTGCCCTGTGAAGGCTCCAGCCTGCTCCTAAACTGTGTTGTGCCTATTCCAGCGCAGGTTAGGATTGCGCCCTAAAAATCAAATCTCAGAGTGAAGAGAAGGAAAATGTATGGAATGTAGAGGAATTCGACCCTTTGTTTCAGTTAGAAAGGCGTTACTGTTATGTTATTTAGGCTGCAATCCTATGCACACTGACAGGGGAGTAAGCACCATTGAACATAATAGGACTTACTCCTGAGTAGATACACATAGGATTGGGCTGTTAATTACATTCAGGGGAGCATGTTTAATATTGACTCAGACTGGAATCATTCATGTTTTAATTTACGACGTGCTACCAGAATCTCAGCCCATCTTCAACATTGCTGCCTTGAAGTATTGCAAGATTTTATAATTGTATTATACACTGAGTTGGCTTGTAAAAATTATTATCTCTCTACCCGTCTAATTAAAATAAAGATGTAATAAAGAATTTACAGTTTTAATTAGAGCTGAGATCTTAAAGCTGTTACAGTGTGATTAATAATTCTTTAACAAGAGATGAGGAATAAATGGTTCCAGTCTCATGAAAAATCAATAGGCATTACTCAATTATGCTAACAGAGTTACACGAAGCAATCTGGGCCCCCAATTAAATGGCTTTTCTTGTTAAGACGGTTGGTGGAGTTAGCAGTTATTAATGAGTCCTGATCTGTTTGTTTTCTTATTTTTAAACTCGGCTTAGTAAAGAAAACCACACACGCACAAAGACATACTAGGATAAACAGTGGCAGCAAAACGACAAACTGTGTGTAGTCTCTGACTTCCAGGAAAGACAGCATACCTTGCAAGATGCTGATCATGCTGTTTGTTAAGATGGGATTTAAGGGCATTGCTTTCAGGTGGGTCCATCACGTATACAACAGTACCAGTGGGCTATCCAACCTGTTTGCAGCAGAACCATAGTCATAGGTCACACGCGTTTCATGCAGAAAGTGCTAGGTTCAATGCCCACCATCTTCATGAAGGGCTGCTGGTGGTGGGGAAATCCATGCTTGAAATCCTAGTGAGCTCCTACCACTTAGTAAGCTTGGGACCCAATCCTATCCTTTTTCTCTCCCACTGATGCAGCTATGCCACTGGAGCATGTACTGCATCCAGCAAGGAGGCAGTCCCAGGAGGTCTTCTCTGGGTAAGGGGACATCTGTTACCCAAGGGTACACCTCCAGTGCTTTCCCAGATCAACTTGCACCTGTGCCAGTTTTTTTTTTCTGGAAGAAGTCCAGATAGACCCAAGAAGGTGGATCGAGCGCTGGAAAGGGTATTGATTGACACTTTCCAATCTTCGTTCCACCCCCTGTTCTGCACCTCATTCCATCTCCTCCCTGTTCGCCCCCCTCCTGCCCAACACGACGTGCGCCATCCTCCCCGACTCCAAGAGTGGTTCAAATGCACTTTATGGTGCGTTTGCAACACTCCTGGACTGGCACAAATCCCTTGTGCCGGCCTAACTCTGAGTTAGAATTGCCCCTCAAATAGAGCAACTTGAAACATGGCAGTGTGTCTTTTTATCAACACTTATCCATTTAGCCCTGTAGATAGGCGAATTACATCCGTCCAGCCGTGGTTGTCAGCCCTGCTACCTGAAGACCCTAGAAGCATTGGGAATGGGCGCCTGCAAAGCACATCCTATGATCCTTCCTGTACCATTTCTACATTGTGAAGCAAATTTGTCTTTCTCTGGGCTTGCCCTAAGGATTGCCTTGGTGGAATAATTGCACGTAGGTGTCCGCACCAGCTTCCTACCTGCATTCAGGTTCAGTTGATGGTGAGAGAAGCAGACAGTTCCGTTTCGGACACCATTCCTCATCTTGTCATTAGCATGCACTTTGGCAGGTCACTGGCTGGCAGATTGCTTTAGAAGTCCTTCTCCTCCTTCAAGCAGTCCTCTCGAAGCCAAATGTTAGTGATCTGCAGGGCATGCTTTAAGACACTCATGCTCTGGAAGCCAGCAATGGATGGCTTGCAAAATGCCATGGCTAATGCACATGCTAATCTTTTGCAATTCAGCACCGGAGCTGCCAGGTGATTAAGTGTCCCTGGAAAACAAGCATTGTATAGCCAAGGGACAGACTCCTGTATGGATATATAGCTAATTTTGCAGGGCAGAGGAAAGTTCAGTACATCTCTTCCTGGAGTGGCTTTGCACGGCTACCAAGCAGCACCCACCCCTTCTTGGAGGCTGGGTGGCACTTGATATCTCTGGGAAGTAGTGTCAACAGCCAGAACTAGCCACGGAAACTGCTTCCTGGAGCAGCTTTGTGCTCCTACTTGAATGGTGGTGGCGGGGGGCACTGTGAGGGGGCAGCTGATTGCTGCCCTCTCCAAGCCCAGCACCCAGAGCATTTGTACCCTTTGCACCCAAGGTCTGCCACTGATTTACAGCCCAATTCTATAGTACCATTCCAGCTTTACAAGGTCATAAATGCTGTTACATAGGATCATAGAATCAATGAATTATAGAGTTGGAAAGTACCTACAAGGTCATCTAGTCCAACTCCCTGCCTGTAGCAGGAAATCCTCCTCGAGCATCTCCAGCAGGTGCCTGTCAAGCCTCCACTTGAAGGTCTCCAGTGAGGAACAGTCCACCACCTCCCTTGGCAATCTGTTCCACTGTCAAACCGCCCTTATCGTCAATAAATTCTTCCTGATGCCCAGCCGGAATCTCCTCTCTTGCAGCTTGTACCCATTGGACCTAGTTCTACTGTCAAAGGCAGATGAGAACAAATGTGTCCCTTCTTCCTTGTGAAAGCCCTTCAGATACTTGAAGAGTAAAGGGTTACAAAAGCGTTTTTAGCTGTGTGCTTCTGGGCAGGCGCTGAGGAGCATCCCACTGGGCTGCATCCTGCTCTTTGTTACTAATGTAGCAGTTTAGCCAGAAATACAAGCAGAACACTCAAAAGATATTCCCAGAAACCACTCCATACTCTGATTTTCCTGCCTGTGACTCAGCCTATTGCACTCTTTGGGGGTCATGGTTATCAGTTTATACAATGCTGTAATTATAAAACTCAAATTACAGGATCATATCCTTCCCTCCACACATACAGCCACAGTGTTAAAAATGCTGCTATTAACTGAGATGCTGCCAAACACTTGCATGTGCCTTGCAGATTGGCTTATCTGTCACCATCCAGAAGGTCCTGCTGACAGCAGTTATGGGTATGTTGTGAAGTGAATAATGTATTGTAAAGTGATTCAATTGTACCCTTTGCATTGTAAAGTGATTCAATTGTACCCTTTGCATTGTAAAGTGATTCAATTGTAAAGTGAGAGTCCATAAAATTTTAATTTTTTTAAAAAAGACAAGGCCATTGTACACTTGGCGTTACATCTAGTTTGGCCTCGGGTTTCTTTTTAACTAAGGGCAAAGCTGTACATGCACTTGCTTACATTTTCAAGATGTGCAGTTAAATCTAGAAAATCTCTTTCACACATACACACAAAAAATCAGCCCCGTAGGGGCCCCGATCCTGATGTCACATGGGAATGGGAGGTAAACATAATCCATCAAAACCACAGCCAAGTAACCCTGTGAGAAATGAAAAGAAATTAGAGCAAAATTCCCAAGTAACAAAGCAATGAGCTGGGCAGTTCCAACGCAGGAAATATTTCATCCATCAACTTTCCCTCTCCCCTCCCTTTCTCTCCCCCCCCTCCGAATTTCTCCAGCCCAGAAAGATTAAAGGCTGTTTGTTTGCAGTTCTATGTAATGTCATGCTCCATTTGTAATCTTAACAGCTCTCCAGGGATCATAAGAAATACCTAAATGCTACTATGCCACCTTTCACAAAAACTGCCTACCAGGCCTAATTAATAGTGCATCCTAGTTAACACATGCAGACTTGGCATTATTAGTCTAATTAAAAGGATTTTAGCAATCCCAGTCGCCTTCCATCCTTCCCCGCAAGCAGTCCGACATATTCAACTCAAGTAAATTAAAACCCATTAATCACCATTGGTGCAAATGATATACGTTCTCAGAGCACAGGCCTGTCTCTGAAAGAGAGACACTAACAGCCCTCATTATGTTTAATTTTGTTCCCCAGCTAAGCCTAATAAATACAAATTGTAACATCACAATAAAACATTTAATTATTCAAGAGTAGGTAAGGAACGGTATAATTAGTGTGCTGGTCTGCGTCTTCATTTATGCCATAATGGAAGCAATTTGGAAGCCTCAGCTTTTTCTGGGCAAATCAGAGTTTACGATAAGTTTCTTTTTTCAATTTAGAGGAAAATAATAAGAGCTTTTGTGGGGAATAATACAGTTCAGGAATGCTGTAAACACTGGGGTATATGAAAATTCAAATAAATGGATGCTTGGGGTTGGATTGAATTTTGGTCTTTGCTAAGCAACCACATATGCTTGGACCAAACATTCTCCTGTGGTATCCTCCTATGCAGGGTCAGGAAAAGGACTTCTCTTATGCTTCTCGTTGACTGCTAAAGCAATAGCAATGCCAAAAGGAAAGTGAAAGGAGAGCTTTCCATCCCTGTATAACATAAGAAGAGCCCACAGAATACTAGCATCTCATTGCCACTCCCCTGCATCTGGCATTCTGAGGCAGACTACCTCAGTAAGGAAGTAAGTAAGGAAGTTGCACCACCCATTATGTCCTGTAGCCTGTGATGAACTAAACCTTCTCCAGAAATCTGTCCAATCCCCTTTTAAAGGCACCTGGTTTCCGAAGAGGCAGAGGAACTAGAGA
>JAJKFI010022237.1:0-22108 GCA_029204185.1 Lerista edwardsae | reverse complement strand
TGATGATGATGATGATGATGATGATGATGATGATGATGATGATGATGTCAATAGGCTATACCTGCCCAGAGGTGAAGGTGGTAGAGGATTACTACAAGTTAAGCAGACAGTGGAACAGGAGAAAAGAGGCCTGGCAGATTATATTAAAAAATCAAAGAAAGAAATGCTGATGGAAGTAGGAAAAGCAGGATTATTGAAGGTGAAGGCGTCAAGAAAAGATTACAGGAAAGAAGTGATAGCAGCATGCAGAGAAGGATGGCACAAAAGGCATTGCATGGCCAATACCTGAAAAATATTGCAGGGAAAGTGGATGATGAAGAGATCTGGAGATGACTGAAGAACGGTACTGTAAACGGCCACGTGGCACAGAGGATTGGAGGATAGCCAATGTCACGCCAATCTTTAAAAAAGGGAGAAGGGGGGACCCTGGAAACTACAGGCCGGTCAGCCTAACGTCTGTTCTGGGTAAGATGGTGGAAAGCCTCATCAAAGATAAAATCCTAAAACACGTAGAGGAACAAGTATTGCTAAAGGAAAGTCAGCATGGCTTCTGTAAGGGTAAGTCTTGCCTCACAAACCTTTTGGAATTCTTTGAAAAGGTCAACAGGCACGTGGATGTGGGTGAACCTGTGGATATCATATACCTGGATTTTCAAAAGGCGTTTGACACAGTCCCCCACCAAAGGCTGCTGAAGAAACTTCACAGTCAGGGAATAAGAGGGCAGGTCCTCTTATTGATCCAGAACTGGTTGAGGGCCAGGAAACAGAGAGCGGGGGTCAATGGGCAATTTTCACAATGGAGAGAGGTGAAAAGTGGAGTGCCCCAGGGATCTGTCTTGGGGCCTGTGCTTTTCAACTTATTCATAAATGACCTGGAGACAGGGATAAGCAGCAAGGTGGCCAAGTTTGCAGATGACACAAAACTTTTCCGGGTGGTGAAAACCAGAAAGGATTGTGAAGAGCTCCAGAAGGATCTCTCCAAGTTGGGGGAATGGGCAGCTAAATGGCAGATGCGTTTCAACATAGACAAGTGTAAAGTGATCCACATTGCGGCAAAAAACCAAAACTTCACCTATAGGCTAATGGGTTCTGAGCTGTCTGTGACAGCTCAGGAGAGAGATCTTGGGGTGCTGGTGGACAATTCAATGAAGGTATCAACCCAGTGTGCAGCAGCAATTAAGAAGGCCAATTCCATGCTTGGGGTAATTAAAAAAGGGGTTGAGAATAAAACAGCCAATATTATCATGCCATTGTACACATCGATGGTAAGGCCGCACCTGGAACATTGTGTACAGTTCTGGTCTCCGCACCTCAAAAAGAACATAGTGGAGCTGGAAAAGGTGTAGAAGAGAGCGACGAAAATGATTACGGGGCTGGGGCACTTCCCTTATGAAGAAATATTGCAGTGTTTGGGGCTCTTCAGTCTAGAAAAAAGGCACCTGAGGGGGGACATGATTGAGACATACAAAATAATGCACGGAAAGGATAGAATCGATAGAGGGATGTTCTTTTCCCTCTCTCAAAACACCAGAACCAGGGGGCATCCGCTCAAACTGAGGGTTGGGAGAGTTAAAACAGATAAAAGGAAGTACTTTTTTACCCAGCGGGTAGTTAATCTGTGGAACTCTTTGCCACAGGAGGTGGTGATGATATCTGGTCTAGATGCCTTTAAGAGGGGATTGGACGGATTTCTGGAAGAAAAGTCCATCGTGGGCTATAGGCAATGATGGGTTGTAACCTCCTTACATTAGTAGTAGGCTATTTCAGAGTACTGGGTGCAAGGGAGTGGCAACAGGATGCAAGCATCTTGTTGTCTCATGCCTCCCTGGGGCACCTGGTGGGCCGCTGTGAGATACAGGAAGCTGGACTAGATGGGCCTTTGGCCTGATCCAGCAGGGCTCTTCTTATGTTCTTATGTTCTTAAAGAAAGAAACAGAAGGCCTCATTTTAGCTGCGCAAGAACAGGCATTGCAAACAAATGTGATAAAAACCAGGATTGAAAAATCACACAATGATGCAAAATGCTGATTATACAAAGAATATGATGAAACAGTTGAACATTTAATCTGTGGATGCAAGAAAATATTACAAACTGGTTACTTGGAGAGGCACAATAAAGTGGCAGGGTTAGTGCACTGGAACATTTGTAAAACGTACAATCTTCCAGTGGCACGAAAATGGTGGGACCATAAGCCGGAAAACATCATGGAAAATGAGTGTGCAAAAGTATTATGGGATTTTAGGATACAGACAGGGACAATGTTTATCTACACATGAAACATAATACCCCTGATTTGACTGCCATAGACAAGGAAAAGAAGGAAGTGACAATAATAGAGGTAGCAATACCAGGAGATGCACGAGTGGAAGAAAAGGAATTTGAAAAGATCACCAAATACTGTTTCTGCAAATGGTCACCATTGTGCCAACTATAATAGGGGCATTGGGCGCAGTCCCAAAGAGACTTAAGCAACATCTTAAGACACTCAACCTCACTGACATCTCGACCATGCAACTACAAAAGGCCGCCCATCTGGGGACTGCCCACGTATTGAGGAAATGCCTCTGAATATCCCAGGTCCTTGGGAAGGACCCGATGCTCAGAGTATACTGGTCACTACATCTGCAGTAACTATGTAGAAGTATAATATTAATATTAATATTAATAATAATAGTTAAATGGCTCCCTGTCCCCCAAAGTGCTCACAGTCTAAAAAAAAGCAGAACACCACCAGTAATAGCCCCGAGAATAGACCCTGCGCAAGGGTGAAGAGGGACAATGACTCTCCCCCTGCTAAATATAAGAGGAACACCATTTGAAAAAGTGACTCTTACCCAGTTAGCAGGGGTTATGAAACATTAGTTAAAACAAATCTTAGTAATCCTTGGAAATATTTTGAAACTGAATGTTGCACTTAAAAAAATGTTATTTAATTAAGGAACTTGGCCCCCTTTTCCCCCCTGCCACAACCCTTCTACATCAAACAGGATTACTTGAGAGGTGAATAGCCCAGTCCTACTGAAATCCCCACCTGCTGACAAATCCGCCAACAGGCATCCAAAGGCGAGGGGGCGGTTCGAAAGGTCTCCTCGGGGTAAGTGAGCTTTCCTGCACTTACCCCAGGAAAATACTCCACCACTGCCACGGGACTGCTATGCCTGCTGTTCAGGTCTGGGATGTGTAATGGCACCCAAAAGTATATCGGAGCACACATGTGCTGCCGAAACCACCTGCAATCTGACTGCCTTGTGCAGGACCACCCTAGTTCTTCCCCCTCCCGCCCCAGTCCATTCCCACCACCATCGCACCCACCTTCATAGTCTGAAACAGTGCACACAAAATGGCTGCCAGAACCAAACCCCAGGGTGCGCCCACCCAATCCTGGATAGGACTGGATCACAAAATGGCTCATTCCTTCCCATTATACAAGAGTGCCCATATTAATAGTATGAGGCGAAAAAACAGTGTTCAACCATTGTAAGGTCTGGACATTCTACTGGCCATAAACTCGAACCCAGCCAACCAAACGTTCTCAAATCTGAAAACAAGCAACTAGGTTACTCTCTACGCCACTAATCAAAATGCTGTGCAAATGAGGGAAATTTTGAAATGAGAGAGGTGAAAACTGGAGCACATGACTTTTAAAATTCAAATACTGGATCAGAAGTAGGATGCTAGACTACGTGGAACTTGGGTTTGAACTTCTTATGTTCTTATCCAGGGGGCATCCACTGAAATTGAGTGTTGGGAGAGTTAAAACAGATAAAAGGAAATTAAATACTTGTTTACTCAGCGGGTAATTAACCTATGGAACGCCTTGCCACAGGAGGTGGTAATGGCATCTGGCTTAGATGCCTTTAAAAGGGGTTTGGACAGATTTCTGGAGGAAAAGTCCATCATAGGCTATAGGCCATGATGGGTTGTGCAACCTCCTTACGTTAATAGTAGGCTACCTCAGAATGCCAGATCCAAGGGAGTGGCAACAGGATGCAAGCATCTTGTTGTCTTGTGTGATCCCTGAGGCATCTGGTGGGCCATTGTGAGATACAGGAAGCTGGACTAGATGGGCCTTGACCTGATCCAGCAGGGCTCTTCTTATGTTCTTATCTAATACATTCAGTTATTTATTTGAAATTTTGGCAATCCTAAGGAGTAAAACACATTCTTGTGCATGTTTGAAAAGATGCTATAAGTTGTTTGAACAACCCAAAGTGATGTCCAAATAAGTATTCCAGAAGTAAAACCCCTTCCCTTGCCAAGACAAGAATCAGGTGTCAGGCTCTTGGCCAGCTGCCAGAAATGAATGACTAAACTGGGGAGATCCAGTCTTGATGGGAGGATGTGATCTTTGTTACATTAGGAATGAATAGAAGAGAGTGCTCCCAGTCTCACAGAGGGTAGGATCCAGGCGCTATGTAATCAATGAACGTACTCATGTGCTTGAAATCTTGCACTTTACTGGAAAGCAACTGATTCTAGTACGTGAAAGTTCTTCCAGTTTAGACCAAGGGAAATTTGATCTGAGTGTTTAAAGCAAATTTCGGCAATAGCAGGCTGCTAAAATTGCATTGACTTTCAATTGCAACTGAGTCCTAAAATGCAGACTCGGAAGGAATGACGGTGGCTGAGAAACAGCACGTAGCCTATGATTACTGGTGTCTTGCCAGGCAAGCAGATCAAGTTCACTGGCAACAAATGATTCTAGGACCCGATAGTGTCTGTAAAATCTCTGGCAGTGGCTGTAGTCAGGAGTGCTTTCGATTAACTTCGTTTTCAGAGCCCTAAAGGGCTCGAGAGATCTGGCAACTGTCATCCAAACTCTGGCAAGCCGCAGGATATATTACTGCAATGATTTAGAAGCTGAAAAATCTGGCTGCCAGCACATATCCTGTTGGTTCCTTGAGAACTGTATTGGCTGCTGTATTCAGATCCAATTCAACCTGATGTCTTTATTTTTAAAATCTATCAAACTCACAAAAAACAGGGCCTAGCATAGCTTCAGGAGTTTCACTCCCTCCATGAACTTTGACAACCTCTGAGATTATAGGGCATAGTCTCTTTTACCCTCCATGATATTCTCCTCTGAGTAAAGGTAAAGGTTTCCCCACGACCTTTGGTCTAGTCGTGAATGGTCTAGTCTAGAATGGTCTGGTCTAGTCTTAGAAATAGACTAGAATGGTGATCGTGATCGACTGTAGGGGCCGGTGCTCATCTCTGTTTCTAAGCCAAAGAGCCGGTGTTTGTCCTAGGACAAGCGTCTGTGGTCATATGGCCGGCATGACTATACGCCAAGGTGCACGGAACACCATTACTTCCCACTGAAGTAGTCCCTATTTATCTACTCACATTTTTAGATGCTTTCGAACTGCTAGGTTGGCAGGAGCTGGGACAAGCAATGGGAGCTCACTCCATTGCACGGTCTTGAACTGCCAACCTTCTGGTCAACAGGCTCACAGCTCAGCGGTTTAACCTGCTGCGCCACCATGTCCCTTTCTCCTCGAAGTACACTGATACTGATATAGAAATCAGCTTGTGACCTTCTCCATTATGCCAATCTCTGAGGGTGCAATCCAAGGGAACGCCTTGGGCCAACACAACGTGCTTGCGTTGGCCCAACGTCACTGGCGCTGACCAGCATCCCCGCATCAGCACAATGCTCTTTGGCCGATGCTAGCAGAAGCCCAAGGGTGCCGGCACCAGGCTGCGCCGTGCAAGGGTGTTTCTGGGAGGAGGGAGGGCCCTAATTCGGGCCGCACAGCCTCCTCGGCTCTGTGCCTGCTATTTAACAGGTGCAGGATCGAGGAAACCTATGGGGAGGTTGGCCTCACCATTCCAGCGCAGCTTAGGATTGCGTTCTGAGTCACATGCAGCAGGTAGACTCCCCCAAGACTTGTAATGAACACACTAAGACTATCTGGTATCATAAAGAAGGTATTATATTAGTCTTGGCCAACCCCACCCTGACCCCCAGATCTCTGATAAGTCTAGCTCAGGAGTTCTCAAATTTCCCTCCACCATGACCCACCTGTTCTGTGGTAGAGGGCACGGCAACCCACCTCCTTCTATGGTGCCGGACCTCGGCAGGTTTCAGAAGGCCTCTGGAAGTAACAAGAAGTCACTCTCATGAACCCAGAAATCAGCTTTCCAGCTGCTTCTGGAGGCCTATGGAAGTCTGTGCCACCTCCAGTTGCTTCTAAGAGCCCCGGTTTGGAGCCAAATGGATGCAAGGACAGGTTGGAAGTCCCAATCCAGTATCCACCAGACATTGGGGCATGACCTGACCCACCAAGTGGGTCGCAACACACAGTTTGAGAAATCCTGGTCTGTAACTGCTCATTGCTCAGCTGAGTTTGAAGACTGCCTGGATAACTTGGAAGAGGGAAATTTGAAGGGGCCACCCTCCCCAAAAAGGGTTAAGAAGGAACTGAACAGCAGGAGTTGGTTGAAAGATTCCTGGCAGGTCAAGGACATGCTTAATACTGTCCAGCAAGGACAGGGTCAATTCTGAGATGCCCTACTTGTCCAATGCCAGGAAATGGCCTACACACTGAATCATGCTGAGTTGTTGGTTGAAATGTTTTATTTCAATAAACCTTTGCTTTGATTTAAGCAAGCTGCCTGTTCCTTTGACATCAAGAGTAATTGTCCCCACCTCCTTCAGTTACTCAAAGTGGCTTGTTTCCATGTGTGCATATGTGGGCGAGAGGGAGAGAGAAGATAAGATGGGCATTAGTCTCACGTGCTTCTCCCCTTTCTACCCTACACTCTTGTAACCCAGCAAACAGACTGACCCCTAACTGGACGAAAAGCTTGCAATGTGGCCTTAAATTCATGTATCTGCTGGCTGTGAGTGAAACAGTGACTACTGTTTCATGCATGCCTGAGCATATTGTGGTAGCTAAAACATGACCCAAGGTGAATTCTTCATCCTGAATTCTTCTCATGCTACCTCACGGATCAACATGGAGGATAATCAAGAGAAATGCTGTTCAAAGGCCTTCCCACATGACAGATGGACATTTCCTATGGTGGCCAAAACTCTGAGGAGCATTTTGTCAAAGGAGATTTCCTCCAAGCCAATGCAAGTTGCTCTTTGAAGGTAAAGCAATTTCCCTCCTCAGCAAGGCCTTTGTAAGGTTGCCCTTACAGAGGTTGTTTTTATTCGGGTCATTTAACGTGATTTTTTTACCACTCTTCTCTTTTATGGTAATTAGATCTTGTATGTTTTTTTTTTTTGTCTTGTATGAAAATTGCCTGCAATCTTATTTAAAAAGAAGACTGAGAACATCGCTTCTGAAAAATGTACAAAATACAGATTAGAAAGGGGGGAAGAGTAAGAATAATGGAAAAACTATTTCCTAAAGAAATCTAATAGTAATAATAGCCTCATAATAAGAAAAACATACAATATCTGGCAGCACATACAGATATATCACCTAACCCTTGGTAAAAGTATATTTAAAGCAATTCTTAGAGTGTAATCCTAACCTGGAGTTAGGCCGGCACAGTTAGGCCAGTAAAGTTTGGCTGGCACAAGGGACACCGTACAGTATGTTTAGACCACTCTTGGAGTCTGAGAAGCCAGCACACAGACATGCGCCATCCTCCATCACTCAAGAGTAGTCCAGACACCGAGCTTTACGGTATCCCTTGTGCCGGCCAAATCTTGATGGCCCAACTGTGCAGGCCTAACTCCAGGTTAGGACTGCACTCTTAGTCAGGGATTTTTTTTGGGGGGGGGAGGGATTATCTAAATGAGGATGAGTAGCTTTGCTCAAAAGGCCTGAACAGGCATCTCTGGACCCATTCAGCAGCAGGAGGCTTGTTACTATAACAACTGAGGACCCCTGTGAATTCTGAAAAAGAGCAGAGAGTTATTGAGGAAAAGGTTGCAAAGAGCTGGCTGTGTTAGATGATGAAGCGGCCACTACGGACAGCTGCACTTTCCTATACTGGCCATTCAAGCACAGAAAGAGGGGGGAAGTGTGTCACCAACCTCTCAGAACCGCTGTGAAGAAAAGGACCCTTTGAATTCCTCACAACAAGGCGCGTAATGCAGCGTAGTGGACTAGCAATGAACCCAAATGACTGAGGTGCAATACACTTCAAATACAAGGTGTCCCGCTAATGTTTCATACACAGTAGTAGATGAAATATGGATGGGGACAAATGTGTATGATTATTGTCTGTGCTGAAAATGTACAGCATATCCTGCTTTACTCCTCAACTGGAAACCAAGAACTTGCTTATATTCTCCCAAGTCTCCAGCTGTAGAAGTTTCATTGTGGCAGTATGATGCATCTATCAGAAAATCTCTCTCTCTCTCTCAATATATATAGATATAGATATATAGATATAGACATAGAATTCAAAACTTTCACTTTATAGCTAGGCTTGCATCTGTCAGAAATAAACTGCAGACCACTGATTACAGATCTCTGAACATTCCCAAGCTGATGTTATATAGCAGTGTTTCTCAAACTGTGGGCTGGGACTAGGTGGGTCACGAGCAGCGGCGTCATGCAGTCGGAACGCTGGGCGGGAGGAACGGGGGAGCGGCAGCCCGCCCGTTGCGTACCGCTCCGTTTCGCCATCTTCCCCGCCCCCACGGAAGACGGCAAAACGGAGTGGTACGCAACGGGCAGGCTGCTGCTCACCCGTTCCTCCCGCCCAGCGTTCCGGCTGCATGACGCCGCTGGTCACGAGCCAATTTTCAGGTGGGTCACGAGCCAACTCCAGATCTGTAACTTTCCACATACAAGTCCCGTTACAATAATTATTCCTTTTATGTTGATAATGACAATCAAGGAAGGTGGCTTGCGAAGAAAGACGGGCTTTCTAGTAGCATCCAGCACCGACATTAGGGATGGAGCGGGAAATATGAGAACGAGCAGGCTGTAAGACAGCCTACATGGTCCTGGTGGGGAGAAAGCAGTCTCTCGCTTTAAAGGAGAGATGCCTTGTGTTGAAGGGTAGCTAGAGGACGTGTGTGGGGGGCGCGGTGCGAATAAAACCTCTCTCAAAACACTTGTAAAGTCTAATGAATGCTGCCAGCTTGCCTTGCTCTCTGCTAGTCAGCAGCTGTATTGCTTCAAAAAACAACTCCCCCCTCCCCGAATGTCAACATATTAGTGCTGCTCAGGCAGTTCAGTCGCCCAAGAAATGTAATGCAATAGTGCTGCTTTGTCTTCTGGATCCCAGGGGTAGTGGCTGTAGTAATTCAAAGGTGATTTGCGGTGACCAATGAGGGCAAAGCAAAAAGAAACGCCAGAAGCTGCACTTGAGAATTAATTTCCTTCTCTTAGCTGGAAGTCAGAAGTGGCTATAATTTAACTCCCATTTAAAAGTAGCTGTTGTCTGGAATCCTGAAACGTTAATTGCTTCTTCATTTTCTTTGCTTATTTCACCCTTTTAAAAACCACTATCTATGCCAGGGCTTTGTTTAAGACGAGAACCACAAAGGAAAACACAAAGAGAGGCAATGAAAAGGTCGCCATTCACACTGAATGTCCTTTTAAAAAAAATTCCTTTGAGAGAGAAAAAAACTCCATGGGTTTACAAAATGCTGATTTCATTACAAGAACTGAGATCGTTGTAGCTCGATGAAATGGCAGCACCTGGACTTATCATCCCAGTTCTAATTCTCAAGGACAGTGGTTCCCAAACTGTGGGTCGGGACCCACCAGTGAGCCAATTTCAGGTGGGTCACAAAGCACCTAGAGCAGCCATATTGAAAATATGGGAAGATGGGATGCTGAAAAAGGGGAGGGGAGCGGGGGTGTGGTTGTTTTGCTTGTGTCAAGGTTGCAAAGCGGCTTTTTTCCCTTTCTGATTCAGTTTGCTATTGGAAAATGACTGAGGAAATAACCCAATTGATTGCTGCCTTCTCAGGAAAGCAGCAGGCTCTGGAGTCACAATGACAGCACTTCTGGCCATGACATCACTTCCAGTGGGTCCCAGACAGATTGTCATTCTAAAAAGTGGGTCCCAGTGCTAAAATGTTTGAGAACCACGGCTCCAGGATATTATGACCCCAATATGACGGTTTGCTGGATGACCATATTCACCCAAACTGGCTGTGTAACTAGAGGACAGTAGCTACATCTAATTGTAAGTCCAGAATCGTGGGAAGACAGATTACTAGACTCACAGCTCAAAATAAAATGGATCAGAGACCATGTATGTAAAGATCTAAGACTTTGCAATCTCAGTCAATGGCAATAGACTTTCTAGGTAGGAGAAAGTCAGTATAAGAATATAAGGGGTCCCTAGATCAGACCAAAAGTCCATCCAATCCAGCATCCTGCCTCCTTCAGGGACCAATCAGCTGCCTCCACAAGCAGTACTCAATAGAAAGGTAATACCCCTTCTCTAGTGCTGGTCCCCATCAACATGTATCTAGTGGAATACTGCTCTGAATATTTGGGTTCCATGTAGCTATTATGGCTATTAGCTACTGATGGACTAGTCCTTTGTAAAACCTCCAATGATCGCTTGGGATCAGCCCATTGGTTCCCTGGAATTATATACAGCCCAGCTTTCATTTAACTTTCAAAAGGAGAGTTGACTTTGCAGATGTAAAAGTTGTAGAAATATGTTCAATATGTTATGGTAAACATGACAAAACTCAATCATGAGCCATATAAGAACACAAGTACGAACATTTTAAACGTTCAAATTAACTTTGCAGCTCAACAGGGCCACACAGGCCCCATTTAAGATTCCATTTCACAACCATTTCCATGTCCCCAACACCTGCTTCTGAAATTCCGGGGACCTTCGAGATTAGCCTCTGACAGAAGCACAGGGTGCTGCAGCTGGAAAGTGAAATTGGCACAAGTTGGAATTTCTACCAACTAATCAAGTAATAAACTAGGACCACGATGCTATATTTTGCATGCATTTGCAAGCTTCTAAATACAGGCATGCCCAGGTATCCACTGGCATTCCGTTCTGGAACCCACTGTGGATACCTGAAACTGTGGATACTGGGGATACCTTTTCAAAGACAGGGGAACATCAGTGGTTTTGCTGCAACAAGGTTAAAAAAATGTTTCATGTTCCCCTATCTTTTTAATAGGAGTCCAACATACCATGGTATCCATGGACAACTGAAGCTGTGGATACCGGGGCACACCTGTATTGCTTATAGGGTAGCATGAAGAATTGTGAGTCATGACAAATGACACCCTCACAACTTTTCCCACAAGCCTGGTGGAAACAGGAAAGAAACAACAGAAACTGGCTGAGCATAATGAACTTGGCCTGAACTACAGAATAAATTTTTGTTGTTGTTAGAGCAGAGTTTTCTGTTAACCAATGAAATGGCAAATTAGTAATTACAGCCTCATCTTCAATGTATTTACACGGAAGTACATTCTACTGAGTTCAAATGGCATTTATGTATAGGATCGCTGCCTAGATCAGAACGGCAGGCGCCACGCCACAGCCCACGGGCCAGAGCTGGTGCCTGCAAGGAGCCTTCCCCGCTGTGCACGACACTTACGGTTCCGCACTGCTGCTGCTGCTGCTGTTTCCCTCCGAGCTCTGCAGAAAGTCACGTTGGGCAGCCATTTCTGCTGCCTGTCGCCCCAGCAGGCTCTGCGCCCGGGTGGAAGTGGCTGGCTGGAGCGACTTTCTGTGAAGATAGGAGGGGAAGATCAGCAGCGGCAGCGGCAGCAGCAGCGTGAAACGGTTAGTGCAGCACACAGCGGGGAAGGGTTTCTTCTGACGCCGCGGTCCCGCAGTTTGGGAGACCACTGGCCTAGATTATTACAAAACCCATGGGGGGGGGGAAACCATTGCTTCTTTGTGATGCAAAGTGGCAAAGATGCATCCTATGATTTTATGAACTTGATTTTTTTTTTTTTTTAAGGAACGAAGTAGAGAGTGGCAGCAAAAGATGTGGTAATACAGCCCAGAGTCATAACTGAATGTTCATCGTTCACAGAAATTAAAAGCACACAGCTTGGAACACAAAAGCACACTGTTAGCATTTCAGGTTCTGAGCCACATGTCACGCTGACCCACCATGCAGCTCAAGGAGATGTGAGAAGGGCACGTTGACATCACCCTGGTAACAGCCACAGCCTGCACTAACTAGGCAGCAAGGAGGGAGGAAAAAAATAATAATCTATGCCTGAATTTATTCCCTTTATTTCTAGGCTCAGCGTTCCCAAAGTAACATGCAAGCCTTGAAATGTGGTCCCTCAACCTCACACCTCAATTACATCTCTTGATTCAGACATACAAAATTATGCATGGGATGGATAAAGTGGATAGAGGGAGGTTCTTTTCCTCTCACACAATTCCAGAACCAGGGGACATCCACCAAAATTGGGTGTTGGGAGAGTGAGAACAGATTAAAGGAAATACTGTTTTACCCAGCGGGTAATGAATCTGCGGAACTCCTTGCCACAGGAGGTGGTGATGGCATCTGGCCTAGATGTTTTTAAAAGACGACTGGACGGATTTCTGGAGGAAAAGTCCATTGCAGGCTACAGGCCATGATGCTTAGTGCAACCTCCTTACTTTAGAGTTAGGCTACCTCGCACTGCCAGATGCAGGGGAGTGGCAACAAGATGCACTTGTCTTGTGTATTCCCTGAGGCATCTGGTGGGTCGCTGCCAGATGCAGGAAGTTGGACTAGATGGGCCTTGGCCTGATCCAATGGGGCTCTTCTTAACTCTGCTAAATGCTAAATGCCAAGTGCTGCCCATAGCATGTACAAGAATCCTATGAAGGCTTCTTTCCTTCTACGTTACACTCAGGGCCACGTCCTGTGCAATTTTCCAGCCCTAATGTAGCTGTCCCAATAGGGTTTGTGCTGCATTATGTGGAGGAGGGGGAGTCAGGGAGGACTCCTCAAGGTAAGGGGCTGCATTGCTTGCCTTGGGGCTGCATTGCAGCTGCATCAGCACTAGGATAGGATTGGGCCCTCAAAGGACTTGGAAAAATCTAGAAACACACTCTGAAAGCATGAGGGGGATAGGTGGATTCCCAAGAGGGCAGGGAAAAAAGAGGGGAGACCCTCAAGGGCTTACAGGTTTTTTTTAATTAGTATGAACTGTTCCAATGAATGCCTGATGAGTTTTGAACTGCTAAGCAGCTCCACAGTTTCAAAAGCAGTTCTATCGAAAAGTCAGAGGGAAAAAATGATTACTAAAGCCAAAAGCCTCCTAATTATACAAGCACAATTCTTTCCAATCTCAGTAGAATGCAATACACATATAAGTTTTTTTTTTTAAAATTATACCTTTCACTCCCAAGGAAGCACTTAAGAGCTTGAAATGTGCAAGGTGTTCTTTGTTCCAGTGGGGCGTTTTATAATAATTAAAAATCCTTACGTAACTTGGGAGAGGCTTCTGTGGTTTGTTGCAGGGGTGGCCCCCCCCTCCCCCGGAGGTGGGTGAAACTGGCCGAGGCCTCTGGATCTTCTTATCCCTTGTGCCAGGCTCAGAAGCCTGACACGGGGCTTCTCAAGTCTGTGCCAGCAATTTAGCTGGCGCAGACTCCAGAAGCCTCACTGCAGAGGCTGGGGTGTCCCCTTCCCCTGAGAGACCTCCAGCAACTTCCCTGGCTCTGTAGGATACCGCAGCAGATGTTTTGTTGCTGCTGTCCTGCGCGGTCCTGGGAAACTTAGTATTGGGCTGCCCGTAGGATTAATATGTCATTTGGGCACTGCCTTGCCTACACTCAGGGCACAATCCTAACCTGGAGTTAGGCAGGCACAGTTAGGCCAGCAAAGTTTGGCCGGCACAAGGGACACTGCAAAGTGTGTTTGGACCACTTTTGGAGTCAGAGGGGCCTGCACACAGACAGGCACCACCCTCCCTAACTCCAAGAGTGGTCCAAACGCACTTTATAGTCACCCTTGTGCCAGCCAAACTTTGCTGGCCTAACTCCAGGTTAGGATTGCATGTTCAAAAGCCAACAAAGCTGTGTTATACAACCAAACAACACTCCGGTGTTCAGTGAAGGACTTCCCCTAAGTGATGGAGTTATGGACTGCCTGGCTATGGGGGAAAGAGGGCAAATGGACACTGCCTTTTGTGTCCCACCTGATTCTCTGACACCAACCAGAACCTCTCCAGTGAACATGCTTCATCTCTAAAACAGGAATTGATAGTTGAAGGCTATCAAATACAAATGTCTAAAACATTATGTAGATCTGCCTGTTGCTAAGGCATTAGTGCAATGCCAGAAGGCTTTCCTCATCTGCAGTGCTCTATATATGTCACCTCTATTCTCAAATCATCTATGCTCAAAAAAGAAAAATACCAAGTTATTTCTTCTGCACAATGCATTGCCAAAGTGTAATCTATGTCTCCTATGTTTTCTGATTCTCCTTTTGAGCTTCTTACTGCCTTCTTTACTCAAGGGGGGGGGGAAAGCTGGAAAGACAAAAGACCATTTGGCTGAACAAGTCTGTCTCCTCAAGGGATAGATTTTCTTAACTACTGGAAAAAACAAGAATTGTTTTTGTGTTATTCATTTTGATACCGTGTGTGTGTGTGTGTGTGTGTGTGTGTGTGTGTGTGTGAGAGAGAGAGAGAGAGAGAGAGAGAGAGAGAGAGAGAGAGAGAGAGGAGGGAGAGAGAGAGAGAGAGAGATCCATCTCGAACTCATTTTCATGTTATTTGCTTTGATAGCCTCATTTACCAAATGATTCCATATGTTGCCTATTACATTGTGCCTTATATATTTGTTTCTGACGTCTTGGTTCAATACCAATTTCCTAACTTTAAATTAGATCTTTTGTGCCTGAAAAAAATGACTGTGGTAAACTGTTCATTTTTTCCCCTATGGAAAGGAGATTAAACTGAAGGGAAATGCAGGCATATTGCTCTTCTGTGCAGTCAGAACTATCACTTATGACAGGCGCTGTTGATTTAAACCAAAACTGTTGAAAAGGTAGATTCATATCATTTTTTCCTCTATGAGTCTGAGGGTAACGTCCTCTCATCCCTCGTACTGATGAGCACATCCATATGTGTCCATGTATGCATATGAAATCTTCTGCTCGACAACTGGGCTGCTATTTGTGAATCCTTTATTGTGATAATCCCATTTCTCAATGTCACATCACACTCTTCACCAAATATTACCTCTGCACCTTATATCACTGACTTTTCCCACGTTCACATTTTACTGCACTTGATGGGAATTTTTTAATACATTATTGCCATTGTATTTCGTGCTTTACTGAAATAGATTTTGCTAGCTACTGTCAACCTAATAGCCCACTTAAAGCAGGGGCATAGCTAAAGAAGTGCAGGGGGTGCAACTGCATCGGGCAACAAGCTTTTGGGGGGTGCAACAAGCTGAGCTTGACACTAGTGGCCCAAATTGTGAAAACCATGGAATGCATGAATAATACCATCATGTTATATACCATCCGATGTGGAATTTAATGCAAAATGCAATGAAACCAATTGGAGTGTACTATCTTCATCCGATCAATCATCATGTCCAAAGAACCCAAGAAAATGAAAATACAACTGTGGCATCATTTTGTCCTCTGCACTGGGCTACACTCATTTGCTACACCAGTTACTTAAAGGGTATTCTTTTGGTAGCATGTGTGGCTGGGCACCATTAGAAAGCAATCTCACCTGGGTTTTTTTCTACCTCCACATGCCCATTCATACTATTGATACTCAGGAATTGGAAAAAGGTATGTTGTCAAGGACATATCTAGCATCTGTCATCACAATCACTCAATGCAAAGAATAAAGCAAGAAGGAAGTCCAAGCACAGGCCCAGAAACGTTTACCATCACTTAGATTAGATTCTTAGAAAAAGCTGGCTCACCTCCAGTAAACGAGCAGGGCAAGAAGCAGTATGAGGCACACAAAAGTCAAGGCTGAGACTAAGATGAGAGGAATGATCCATTCCATTTGGTCAGGGGCGGGTCTGGTTGCCATCCCGGAAATATTCTTCTCGGCTGCGTATGAAGCAGATTTAAAAAAAAAATCAGTAATGGCAGAAGTAAATCAACCTGCTATAAATAGTTTGAACAGAGGACCAGTTCACACATGTGAACTGGGGTTTGCCATTCCGTGTGCATCCGACAAGGAGCTGCAGACAATTACGACTCCCAGATAAGCACTCCCAAATTATAGACCTAACTGCTGTTGACTTCACACATATAATTTTTTGAGTATATGTTTCAAGCATCTTTAGTACAGAGAAACACGGGAAGAGAAAATTCTATTACCTTTCACAGGACTTTCCGCACAGACTTCAAACTACAGGTAAGTGCTCCATGAAGCGTGGAATTAAGCTGAAACAAACGAAAGTTCCAGGCGGGAATGTCTCAGGGTGCCATCCTAAACAATGCTGGATTAGCGAGGCTGGCTGGCCAGCACCAAATCCAGCGCTGCTTGGGACAGGCTGGAGCCTCCCCGCAGCAAGGGAGTGTGTGCTCCCTTATTGTAGGGGAGGCTCCAGCTTCTCCTATGTGCTCCTCGGATATGCGCCCGCTAAAGAACGAGCGCAGATCCCAGTAGACCGCGTGGCCCAAATTGGGGCCGCACGGCCTCACGGATGGGCTTAGGAAGTGGCCGTATGGCAACCTCCCAAGCCACCCAGGTCCCATCCAAGTCCCCCCTCCCCCCAATCCCCATCTCGAACGGGACAGAGAATCCCTTGCGCCGATCGTCTTTGGTTGGCGCAAGGGAGGTTCTCTGTTGGCACTCTGAAGCCGATGCTGTGAGCAGCACTGGCTTCAGATTTAGAGCGCTGATGTGGGGGTGCTGTTCGGTGCCTGTGCGCCGGCGCTCTGCCCCTTGTGTCGACGCGATGACATCGCGGTGACGCAAGGGGCGCGCTAGGATTGCGCTGTCAGTTGTTACACAGAAACATTTCGATGTGATTAAATAGTCCTTTAAGTTCCAACTTCAAGTATTCACAAGAATAGTAGGCATTAATATTGTTTTGAATTCTCAGTTTTTGCCACATGGACTATCTTCATTGTATTTCCCTCCCTCCGGGCTTTAATGTTATAACGAATGACAAACCATCATTCAGTACAGTGTCTTCTTATAGTGAAACTTGAGATGCTTTGCAGATGCAGTTTCATTGTGCCCTTGTGTGTTAGAAAAATACAAATCAATTTATACTTCCCCTCCCCCAATCCGGATATGTTCATAATTTTCAATGGAGAAAAAGATGGAGAGAAAAAACAGGGGCATACAAATAACAGTCCGGTCGTGGGCTGCTTGGCTGCCTGAGCGAGCAGCGATAGCCAGGCGGCCACTGCTGCATCCTGCAGCAGCCAGACAGTGGCAGGAGGCTCTGCGGGAGAAAGGGACTTTTGTTCCTTTTTCCCACAGTAAGGACAAGGGCGGGTGATGGGTCTACTTGCCCCTGCACTGGCTATTTAGCTATGCACTGGCTATGCACTGCTGGCTATACTGGCCACGCACTGCTCATGGCCCAACACTGAGGTCATCTGGGGGGGCCCTTTTGACTGTGCCGCCACCAGGAGAGGTGAGAGGGGAGGCGGCCAGGAATAGGGCCTTCTCGGTGGTGGCACCCCAACTTTGGAATACCCTCCCCTTAGAGTTAAGAACTGCTCCCTCTTTGGCGTTATTTTGGCGGGGGCTGAAGACCTTTTTGTTTCAGCAGGCTTTTAGTTGCTGACAGGCTGGCTGGTCTTTGCATTCTTTTATATTTCTGTACTTTTATGATCCATGGGATGACTGTTATACTTTTATATTGTATTTTTATATTGTTTTTAATTATTGTTTTTAATTATGATGTATTTTATTCTGTTTTAACTTTGATTTTGTAATGTCGCCTTGAGTGCCTTCGGGCAGAAAGGCGGGGTAGAAATTTATTTATTTATTTATTTATTTATTTATTTATTTAATAATAATAATAATAATAATAATAATAATAATAATACTGGCTATGCACTGCTCATGGCCCAACATGTAGGTCAGGATCTGGCAGCAAAGGTCACTGCTGGTCACTGCTAGTCCCGCCCCCTGCTCCACCCCTCCCCCTCCCTGGAACAGTGCCCCCTCCCAAAAAGGTCACAGCACCGGCAACCAGTGAACGCAGCACTCACTCGCTGGTGTTGCCGTCTCCAGGTGGTGTGGGGCTGGCGTTGGGCTGGCATTTTCCCAGAGTCAGCGGCACCAGTTTACCGCCAGCGCTGGAGGCGACTTACAGCACCTTTTGTGACACAAGCGCAGGTGGTACACTCATACTGCCCACATTATGGCCCCCATACTGCCCATAGGATTGGGCCCAAACCTTCCCAATCCATAGAACTCACAAAGGGCAATTTTGCATTTGCAATCATTTAATGGAATGAATTAATAAGATTATGAACAATATTTTTTCCTTCTTTGACATATTTTCTCATGTTGAGTTTATTTCTCCAGGGCCTCGTAGACTGTACCTCTGTTCTAACTTGGCTTAAATCTTCATGAATGCTCTCAATCTTGCTGCCGTCATATTGATTGATATTTATATTCATTGATGACATATAGAATGATGTAGTGTTATTCTATCAAGTCTACAGGACCATTGTCAACATAAAACATCAGAATACAGAACATTATCAAAATACTTGGGCTCCAGACCAGTGATGCTCCAGCCTAAGCTCAAGGCATTCTAGTGCAATTTGTTAAATTTCTAGAATGCAGCGGAACAGACATTCTCAAAGCAGTTGGCCATACAAGGGAAAATACACGCAATAAAATCAGTAATTCACATTTTTCTGAAACAGTTATATAGCACTTTCAAACAAACAAATGAATGTTTATGCCTTAACTTGCAGCAACAAACATGATAATTGAAAAGACTTGTTTGATTAAGGCAGTTTGATTAACTGTTATCTGAACAGTAATCTTTTTTTTTTTAAAGTATTATTTATGGTACCTAAGCCAAGGTTGTTGAACTGCAAAAAAGTAGTAATTTTGCTATGCAGGTTTGTAATATGTAGTTCTCTCAAGATCTTGTTGACTAAGGAATGTAGGAATAAGGAAGAATAAGGAAAAAAAAATACTATTGGTTGACGTTCCACTCCATTCAATGAAATATATGTTCAGGGACGTTTGTGCAAGATGGCAGAACCCAATCCTATCCAACGTTCCAATACCAATGCAGCTATGCCAATGGGCATTCGCTGCAGCCTGTGGTGGTGATGGCACTCAAGGAAGCCCCCTCAGAGTAAGGCAACATTTGTTCCCTTATCTCAGGGTCTCACTGCAGCTGCATCAGTGCTGGAAAGCTGGATAGGATTAGGCTGCAATTTGATGCCCAATGAACATAAAGAGACCTACTTCAGAGTTAACATGCATAGAATTTCACACCCCATTAAATATCTTACCACCTTTACTGGGTAGGTGACACTGAACCTTATTCAGAGCTCAATCCAATCCTTCCCCTCCCCAATTGGGAGGCTTAGGAATACTGCTCACAGAGAAGGCATCAGAGGGTAGCCAGGTTGGGCTCTGATCCGAGACTCATGCCTATCAGAAGGCCCACCTAGCCCTGAACCATCAACACTAGTTGCTTTTGTAGCACCCAAAATAACGTTGGGGTAGGTATGGGGAAGTACTCTGATAAGCCCAATATGGGGCTTTGTTCCAAGACTTCACAGCAACCTGGCAACAGCTGTGACTCTCAAGGAACGTCTTCCACCAATTCTGACTGGTGACATAACTGAAATCATTCCTGCAGAAACCGCACCTAGCTACAGTCATCCATCTTCCAGGTGCCTCTAGACTGGACATACTCTTTATGGAGCTGGTTCAAAATGTGGCTGCCAAGCGTATTATGTGGCTAGAAGCATATAACACCTATGTTACTCGGCTTGTACAGGCCCTTACTGGACTTTTCAAGATGCTGGACTTGACCTTGAAAACACTACACTGTTTGGGATCTGCCTTATTTTCCATGACAGAAGAAATATGGTATATAAATAAATCACTTTAAACACATTGGCAGAAAGAAGGTTGTCCGGCTCCAGGCTCACCCCTTGAGAGTCTGCAGGAGAGTGGAGAAAATGTCCAAGATTGCAGAGAAGGAAAATGCAGAGCAGATAGGGGTGGGGACAATAAGCCCCTTGTTGTTCAGTCACAAAGTCATGTCCGACTCTTCGCAACCCCATGGACCACAGCACGCCAGGCCTCTCTGTCTTCCACTAGTTTCCAGAGTTGGCCCAATTTCATGTTCATTGCTTTGGTGACATTATCTAACCGTCTCATCTTCTGCTGCCCCCTTATAAGAACATAGCTTCTTGTATCTCACAGTGGCCCATCAGGTGCCTAAGGGAGCTCAGTAGACAACAAGATGCTTGCATCCTGTGGCCACTCCCTTGCACCTGGCATTCTGAAGTAGCCTAGTATTAATGTAAGAAGGTTGCACCACACATCATGGCATATAGCCATGATGGACTTTTCCTCCAGAAATCCGTCCAATCCCCTTTCAAAGGCATCTAGGCCAGAGGCCATCACCACCTCCTGTGGCAAGGAATTCCATAGCTTAATTACCCGCTGGGTAAAAAAGTATTTCTTTTTATCTGTTTTAACTCTCCCAACACTCAATTTCAGTGGATGTCCCCTGGTTCTGGTATTGTGAGAGAGGGAAAAGAACATCCCTCTATTGACTCTATCCCTCCAGTGCATGATTTTGTATGTTTCAATCATGTCCCCTCTCAGGCCCTTTTTTCCAGACTGAAGAGCCCCAAACATTGCAGTCTTTCCCAGCATGACTCCTCTCTTCTCATGAGGTGGCCAAAGTATTTGAGCTTCAGCTTCGTATTTGTCCTTCCTGGGAGCAATCAGGCTTGACTTCCTGTAGGATTGCCCGATTGGATCTCCTTGCAGTCCAGGGGACTCTCAAGTCTTCTCGAACACCATAATTCAAAGGCATCTATTCTTCGGCGCTCCACCTTCCTTATGGTCCAGCTCTCACAGCCATACATGACTATTGGGAAAACCATAGCTTTGCCTATGCAAACCTTTGTTGGCAGGGTGATGTCTCGGCTTTTTATTAACCTAATTTAGGTTCGCCATAGCTTTCCTCCTTATGTCTGCTCAAAAGCTTTCTGCAAGCTAACCCAGGCAGTGGAGGAGGCCTGAGGGTGGTGACCAATCCCTTCCTTGCAGGTAACTCTGATGCCTAGCACAGCATCAGGCAGTAGGAACAGAATCATCCCAGGTGAAGCAAGGCAAGTGAAATAGGAGGAGCCAGGACTTAGAGGGTCACAGACATTTCCCTATGACCCCCTCCCTCGTGGGTCGTACACTGGTATGTAAATTCCCTTCCTCTAGAATTAAGAACTGCTCCCTCTTTGCACTTTTCGGCGGGGCCTTTCTACCAATGATGCGCTAGAGACTGCATTTCTACCAGTGTTGCTCTAACGCATCATTGGTAGAAAATGGTTTACTTCTTAGTTTGTGAAAACTTTTATTGACACTACGGGCTGGCGTTTTTATGGAGATATATTTTAATACTGGGGTCCAAAAGAAAGCAGCCCTCTCCTGTACCACTATTAAAGAAATGCAGGTAGAAGTATAGGGTTATGTTTGCACGGGAGGTCATGTCGGCAAATGGCTTCCCGATAGCTAATCCGAACATATTTAGCTGCAAACAGAGAACATGCAAAAGCATACAAAGCCATACTAGCGGAAGTAACTGGTGGAGTTGAGTGCTAGCAGACGGCCACAGTACATCTGGGCCACCAGCAGGGGTCCGGCACTGCGAAGCCTATAAAAAGGTGGCCTGCTGCGTAATGCGGAAGAAAATGTACTTTCGACAGAAAGGCACAGACGGTTCTATTTCTCTGCATCCTACCAACAACAACAAAAGTCCAGCATTTTCAACTTTCCTTTTGAAACAAAGGCAACTCAAGAGCAGTAGACAAATATAATGCATCCTTCTTGTAATTCTGCCCAGTTTTTGTTTTTTTTTAAATAAAGGGTGAGGAAATTCCAGTTTTGCTAAGAAATGCAAACACTTTTCTGTGGCATATGTCACTGCTGAATTAATTCAGTTTGCCTTTTACTGTCTTGGAATTCATCCCAGTAGGAAGGAAGAGAAAAAAAAAACACTATTACAGTGTATCTGCTTTAGGAAGCCCTACCT
>JAJKFI010022236.1:0-22114 GCA_029204185.1 Lerista edwardsae | reverse complement strand
TGATGATGATGATGATGATGATGATGATGATGATGATGATGATGATGTCAATAGGCTATACCTGCCCAGAGGTGAAGGTGGTAGAGGATTACTACAAGTTAAGCAGACAGTGGAACAGGAGAAAAGAGGCCTGGCAGATTATATTAAAAAATCAAAGAAAGAAATGCTGATGGAAGTAGGAAAAGCAGGATTATTGAAGGTGAAGGCGTCAAGAAAAGATTACAGGAAAGAAGTGATAGCAGCATGCAGAGAAGGATGGCACAAAAGGCATTGCATGGCCAATACCTGAAAAATATTGCAGGGAAAGTGGATGATGAAGAGATCTGGAGATGACTGAAGAACGGTACTGTAAACGGCCACGTGGCACAGAGGATTGGAGGATAGCCAATGTCACGCCAATCTTTAAAAAAGGGAGAAGGGGGGACCCTGGAAACTACAGGCCGGTCAGCCTAACGTCTGTTCTGGGTAAGATGGTGGAAAGCCTCATCAAAGATAAAATCCTAAAACACGTAGAGGAACAAGTATTGCTAAAGGAAAGTCAGCATGGCTTCTGTAAGGGTAAGTCTTGCCTCACAAACCTTTTGGAATTCTTTGAAAAGGTCAACAGGCACGTGGATGTGGGTGAACCTGTGGATATCATATACCTGGATTTTCAAAAGGCGTTTGACACAGTCCCCCACCAAAGGCTGCTGAAGAAACTTCACAGTCAGGGAATAAGAGGGCAGGTCCTCTTATTGATCCAGAACTGGTTGAGGGCCAGGAAACAGAGAGCGGGGGTCAATGGGCAATTTTCACAATGGAGAGAGGTGAAAAGTGGAGTGCCCCAGGGATCTGTCTTGGGGCCTGTGCTTTTCAACTTATTCATAAATGACCTGGAGACAGGGATAAGCAGCAAGGTGGCCAAGTTTGCAGATGACACAAAACTTTTCCGGGTGGTGAAAACCAGAAAGGATTGTGAAGAGCTCCAGAAGGATCTCTCCAAGTTGGGGGAATGGGCAGCTAAATGGCAGATGCGTTTCAACATAGACAAGTGTAAAGTGATCCACATTGCGGCAAAAAACCAAAACTTCACCTATAGGCTAATGGGTTCTGAGCTGTCTGTGACAGCTCAGGAGAGAGATCTTGGGGTGCTGGTGGACAATTCAATGAAGGTATCAACCCAGTGTGCAGCAGCAATTAAGAAGGCCAATTCCATGCTTGGGGTAATTAAAAAAGGGGTTGAGAATAAAACAGCCAATATTATCATGCCATTGTACACATCGATGGTAAGGCCGCACCTGGAACATTGTGTACAGTTCTGGTCTCCGCACCTCAAAAAGAACATAGTGGAGCTGGAAAAGGTGTAGAAGAGAGCGACGAAAATGATTACGGGGCTGGGGCACTTCCCTTATGAAGAAATATTGCAGTGTTTGGGGCTCTTCAGTCTAGAAAAAAGGCACCTGAGGGGGGACATGATTGAGACATACAAAATAATGCACGGAAAGGATAGAATCGATAGAGGGATGTTCTTTTCCCTCTCTCAAAACACCAGAACCAGGGGGCATCCGCTCAAACTGAGGGTTGGGAGAGTTAAAACAGATAAAAGGAAGTACTTTTTTACCCAGCGGGTAGTTAATCTGTGGAACTCTTTGCCACAGGAGGTGGTGATGATATCTGGTCTAGATGCCTTTAAGAGGGGATTGGACGGATTTCTGGAAGAAAAGTCCATCGTGGGCTATAGGCAATGATGGGTTGTAACCTCCTTACATTAGTAGTAGGCTATTTCAGAGTACTGGGTGCAAGGGAGTGGCAACAGGATGCAAGCATCTTGTTGTCTCATGCCTCCCTGGGGCACCTGGTGGGCCGCTGTGAGATACAGGAAGCTGGACTAGATGGGCCTTTGGCCTGATCCAGCAGGGCTCTTCTTATGTTCTTATGTTCTTAAAGAAAGAAACAGAAGGCCTCATTTTAGCTGCGCAAGAACAGGCATTGCAAACAAATGTGATAAAAACCAGGATTGAAAAATCACACAATGATGCAAAATGCTGATTATACAAAGAATATGATGAAACAGTTGAACATTTAATCTGTGGATGCAAGAAAATATTACAAACTGGTTACTTGGAGAGGCACAATAAAGTGGCAGGGTTAGTGCACTGGAACATTTGTAAAACGTACAATCTTCCAGTGGCACGAAAATGGTGGGACCATAAGCCGGAAAACATCATGGAAAATGAGTGTGCAAAAGTATTATGGGATTTTAGGATACAGACAGGGACAATGTTTATCTACACATGAAACATAATACCCCTGATTTGACTGCCATAGACAAGGAAAAGAAGGAAGTGACAATAATAGAGGTAGCAATACCAGGAGATGCACGAGTGGAAGAAAAGGAATTTGAAAAGATCACCAAATACTGTTTCTGCAAATGGTCACCATTGTGCCAACTATAATAGGGGCATTGGGCGCAGTCCCAAAGAGACTTAAGCAACATCTTAAGACACTCAACCTCACTGACATCTCGACCATGCAACTACAAAAGGCCGCCCATCTGGGGACTGCCCACGTATTGAGGAAATGCCTCTGAATATCCCAGGTCCTTGGGAAGGACCCGATGCTCAGAGTATACTGGTCACTACATCTGCAGTAACTATGTAGAAGTATAATATTAATATTAATATTAATAATAATAGTTAAATGGCTCCCTGTCCCCCAAAGTGCTCACAGTCTAAAAAAAAGCAGAACACCACCAGTAATAGCCCCGAGAATAGACCCTGTGCAAGGGTGAAGAGGGACAATGACTCTCCCCCTGCTAAATATAAGAGGAACACCATTTGAAAAAGTGACTCTTACCCAGTTAGCAGGGGTTATGAAACATTAGTTAAAACAAATCTTAGTAATCCTTGGAAATATTTTGAAACTGAATGTTGCACTTAAAAAAATGTTATTTAATTAAGGAACTTGGCCCCCTTTTCCCCCCTGCCACAACCCTTCTACATCAAACAGGATTACTTGAGAGGTGAATAGCCCAGTCCTACTGAAATCCCCACCTGCTGACAAATCCGCCAACAGGCATCCAAAGGCGAGGGGGCGGTTCGAAAGGTCTCCTCGGGGTAAGTGAGCTTTCCTGCACTTACCCCAGGAAAATACTCCACCACTGCCACGGGACTGCTATGCCTGCTGTTCAGGTCTGGGATGTGTAATGGCACCCAAAAGTATATCGGAGCACACATGTGCTGCCGAAACCACCTGCAATCTGACTGCCTTGTGCAGGACCACCCTAGTTCTTCCCCCTCCCGCCCCAGTCCATTCCCACCACCATCGCACCCACCTTCATAGTCTGAAACAGTGCACACAAAATGGCTGCCAGAACCAAACCCCAGGGTGCGCCCACCCAATCCTGGATAGGACTGGATCACAAAATGGCTCATTCCTTCCCATTATACAAGAGTGCCCATATTAATAGTATGAGGCGAAAAAACAGTGTTCAACCATTGTAAGGTCTGGACATTCTACTGGCCATAAACTCGAACCCAGCCAACCAAACGTTCTCAAATCTGAAAACAAGCAACTAGGTTACTCTCTACGCCACTAATCAAAATGCTGTGCAAATGAGGGAAATTTTGAAATGAGAGAGGTGAAAACTGGAGCACATGACTTTTAAAATTCAAATACTGGATCAGAAGTAGGATGCTAGACTACGTGGAACTTGGGTTTGAACTTCTTATGTTCTTATCCAGGGGGCATCCACTGAAATTGAGTGTTGGGAGAGTTAAAACAGATAAAAGGAAATTAAATACTTGTTTACTCAGCGGGTAATTAACCTATGGAACGCCTTGCCACAGGAGGTGGTAATGGCATCTGGCTTAGATGCCTTTAAAAGGGGTTTGGACAGATTTCTGGAGGAAAAGTCCATCATAGGCTATAGGCCATGATGGGTTGTGCAACCTCCTTACGTTAATAGTAGGCTACCTCAGAATGCCAGATCCAAGGGAGTGGCAACAGGATGCAAGCATCTTGTTGTCTTGTGTGATCCCTGAGGCATCTGGTGGGCCATTGTGAGATACAGGAAGCTGGACTAGATGGGCCTTGACCTGATCCAGCAGGGCTCTTCTTATGTTCTTATCTAATACATTCAGTTATTTATTTGAAATTTTGGCAATCCTAAGGAGTAAAACACATTCTTGTGCATGTTTGAAAAGATGCTATAAGTTGTTTGAACAACCCAAAGTGATGTCCAAATAAGTATTCCAGAAGTAAAACCCCTTCCCTTGCCAAGACAAGAATCAGGTGTCAGGCTCTTGGCCAGCTGCCAGAAATGAATGACTAAACTGGGGAGATCCAGTCTTGATGGGAGGATGTGATCTTTGTTACATTAGGAATGAATAGAAGAGAGTGCTCCCAGTCTCACAGAGGGTAGGATCCAGGCGCTATGTAATCAATGAACGTACTCATGTGCTTGAAATCTTGCACTTTACTGGAAAGCAACTGATTCTAGTACGTGAAAGTTCTTCCAGTTTAGACCAAGGGAAATTTGATCTGAGTGTTTAAAGCAAATTTCGGCAATAGCAGGCTGCTAAAATTGCATTGACTTTCAATTGCAACTGAGTCCTAAAATGCAGACTCGGAAGGAATGACGGTGGCTGAGAAACAGCACGTAGCCTATGATTACTGGTGTCTTGCCAGGCAAGCAGATCAAGTTCACTGGCAACAAATGATTCTAGGACCCGATAGTGTCTGTAAAATCTCTGGCAGTGGCTGTAGTCAGGAGTGCTTTCGATTAACTTCGTTTTCAGAGCCCTAAAGGGCTCGAGAGATCTGGCAACTGTCATCCAAACTCTGGCAAGCCGCAGGATATATTACTGCAATGATTTAGAAGCTGAAAAATCTGGCTGCCAGCACATATCCTGTTGGTTCCTTGAGAACTGTATTGGCTGCTGTATTCAGATCCAATTCAACCTGATGTCTTTATTTTTAAAATCTATCAAACTCACAAAAAACAGGGCCTAGCATAGCTTCAGGAGTTTCACTCCCTCCATGAACTTTGACAACCTCTGAGATTATAGGGCATAGTCTCTTTTACCCTCCATGATATTCTCCTCTGAGTAAAGGTAAAGGTTTCCCCACGACCTTTGGTCTAGTCGTGAATGGTCTAGTCTAGAATGGTCTGGTCTAGTCTTAGAAATAGACTAGAATGGTGATCGTGATCGACTGTAGGGGCCGGTGCTCATCTCTGTTTCTAAGCCAAAGAGCCGGTGTTTGTCCTAGGACAAGCGTCTGTGGTCATATGGCCGGCATGACTATACGCCAAGGTGCACGGAACACCATTACTTCCCACTGAAGTAGTCCCTATTTATCTACTCACATTTTTAGATGCTTTCGAACTGCTAGGTTGGCAGGAGCTGGGACAAGCAATGGGAGCTCACTCCATTGCACGGTCTTGAACTGCCAACCTTCTGGTCAACAGGCTCACAGCTCAGCGGTTTAACCTGCTGCGCCACCATGTCCCTTTCTCCTCGAAGTACACTGATACTGATATAGAAATCAGCTTGTGACCTTCTCCATTATGCCAATCTCTGAGGGTGCAATCCAAGGGAACGCCTTGGGCCAACACAACGTGCTTGCGTTGGCCCAACGTCACTGGCGCTGACCAGCATCCCCGCATCAGCACAATGCTCTTTGGCCGATGCTAGCAGAAGCCCAAGGGTGCCGGCACCAGGCTGCGCCGTGCAAGGGTGTTTCTGGGAGGAGGGAGGGCCCTAATTCGGGCCGCACAGCCTCCTCGGCTCTGTGCCTGCTATTTAACAGGTGCAGGATCGAGGAAACCTATGGGGAGGTTGGCCTCACCATTCCAGCGCAGCTTAGGATTGCGTTCTGAGTCACATGCAGCAGGTAGACTCCCCCAAGACTTGTAATGAACACACTAAGACTATCTGGTATCATAAAGAAGGTATTATATTAGTCTTGGCCAACCCCACCCTGACCCCCAGATCTCTGATAAGTCTAGCTCAGGAGTTCTCAAATTTCCCTCCACCATGACCCACCTGTTCTGTGGTAGAGGGCACGGCAACCCACCTCCTTCTATGGTGCCGGACCTCGGCAGGTTTCAGAAGGCCTCTGGAAGTAACAAGAAGTCACTCTCATGAACCCAGAAATCAGCTTTCCAGCTGCTTCTGGAGGCCTATGGAAGTCTGTGCCACCTCCAGTTGCTTCTAAGAGCCCCGGTTTGGAGCCAAATGGATGCAAGGACAGGTTGGAAGTCCCAATCCAGTATCCACCAGACATTGGGGCATGACCTGACCCACCAAGTGGGTCGCAACACACAGTTTGAGAAATCCTGGTCTGTAACTGCTCATTGCTCAGCTGAGTTTGAAGACTGCCTGGATAACTTGGAAGAGGGAAATTTGAAGGGGCCACCCTCCCCAAAAAGGGTTAAGAAGGAACTGAACAGCAGGAGTTGGTTGAAAGATTCCTGGCAGGTCAAGGACATGCTTAATACTGTCCAGCAAGGACAGGGTCAATTCTGAGATGCCCTACTTGTCCAATGCCAGGAAATGGCCTACACACTGAATCATGCTGAGTTGTTGGTTGAAATGTTTTATTTCAATAAACCTTTGCTTTGATTTAAGCAAGCTGCCTGTTCCTTTGACATCAAGAGTAATTGTCCCCACCTCCTTCAGTTACTCAAAGTGGCTTGTTTCCATGTGTGCATATGTGGGCGAGAGGGAGAGAGAAGATAAGATGGGCATTAGTCTCACGTGCTTCTCCCCTTTCTACCCTACACTCTTGTAACCCAGCAAACAGACTGACCCCTAACTGGACGAAAAGCTTGCAATGTGGCCTTAAATTCATGTATCTGCTGGCTGTGAGTGAAACAGTGACTACTGTTTCATGCATGCCTGAGCATATTGTGGTAGCTAAAACATGACCCAAGGTGAATTCTTCATCCTGAATTCTTCTCATGCTACCTCACGGATCAACATGGAGGATAATCAAGAGAAATGCTGTTCAAAGGCCTTCCCACATGACAGATGGACATTTCCTATGGTGGCCAAAACTCTGAGGAGCATTTTGTCAAAGGAGATTTCCTCCAAGCCAATGCAAGTTGCTCTTTGAAGGTAAAGCAATTTCCCTCCTCAGCAAGGCCTTTGTAAGGTTGCCCTTACAGAGGTTGTTTTTATTCGGGTCATTTAACGTGATTTTTTTACCACTCTTCTCTTTTATGGTAATTAGATCTTGTATGTTTTTTTTTTTTGTCTTGTATGAAAATTGCCTGCAATCTTATTTAAAAAGAAGACTGAGAACATCGCTTCTGAAAAATGTACAAAATACAGATTAGAAAGGGGGGAAGAGTAAGAATAATGGAAAAACTATTTCCTAAAGAAATCTAATAGTAATAATAGCCTCATAATAAGAAAAACATACAATATCTGGCAGCACATACAGATATATCACCTAACCCTTGGTAAAAGTATATTTAAAGCAATTCTTAGAGTGTAATCCTAACCTGGAGTTAGGCCGGCACAGTTAGGCCAGTAAAGTTTGGCTGGCACAAGGGACACCGTACAGTATGTTTAGACCACTCTTGGAGTCTGAGAAGCCAGCACACAGACATGCGCCATCCTCCATCACTCAAGAGTAGTCCAGACACCGAGCTTTACGGTATCCCTTGTGCCGGCCAAATCTTGATGGCCCAACTGTGCAGGCCTAACTCCAGGTTAGGACTGCACTCTTAGTCAGGGATTTTTTTTGGGGGGGGGGAGGGATTATCTAAATGAGGATGAGTAGCTTTGCTCAAAAGGCCTGAACAGGCATCTCTGGACCCATTCAGCAGCAGGAGGCTTGTTACTATAACAACTGAGGACCCCTGTGAATTCTGAAAAAGAGCAGAGAGTTATTGAGGAAAAGGTTGCAAAGAGCTGGCTGTGTTAGATGATGAAGCGGCCACTACGGACAGCTGCACTTTCCTATACTGGCCATTCAAGCACAGAAAGAGGGGGGAAGTGTGTCACCAACCTCTCAGAACCGCTGTGAAGAAAAGGACCCTTTGAATTCCTCACAACAAGGCGCGTAATGCAGCGTAGTGGACTAGCAATGAACCCAAATGACTGAGGTGCAATACACTTCAAATACAAGGTGTCCCGCTAATGTTTCATACACAGTAGTAGATGAAATATGGATGGGGACAAATGTGTATGATTATTGTCTGTGCTGAAAATGTACAGCATATCCTGCTTTACTCCTCAACTGGAAACCAAGAACTTGCTTATATTCTCCCAAGTCTCCAGCTGTAGAAGTTTCATTGTGGCAGTATGATGCATCTATCAGAAAATCTCTCTCTCTCTCTCAATATATATAGATATAGATATATAGATATAGACATAGAATTCAAAACTTTCACTTTATAGCTAGGCTTGCATCTGTCAGAAATAAACTGCAGACCACTGATTACAGATCTCTGAACATTCCCAAGCTGATGTTATATAGCAGTGTTTCTCAAACTGTGGGCTGGGACTAGGTGGGTCACGAGCAGCGGCGTCATGCAGTCGGAACGCTGGGCGGGAGGAACGGGGGAGCGGCAGCCCGCCCGTTGCGTACCGCTCCGTTTCGCCATCTTCCCCGCCCCCACGGAAGACGGCAAAACGGAGTGGTACGCAACGGGCAGGCTGCTGCTCACCCGTTCCTCCCGCCCAGCGTTCCGGCTGCATGACGCCGCTGGTCACGAGCCAATTTTCAGGTGGGTCACGAGCCAACTCCAGATCTGTAACTTTCCACATACAAGTCCCGTTACAATAATTATTCCTTTTATGTTGATAATGACAATCAAGGAAGGTGGCTTGCGAAGAAAGACGGGCTTTCTAGTAGCATCCAGCACCGACATTAGGGATGGAGCGGGAAATATGAGAACGAGCAGGCTGTAAGACAGCCTACATGGTCCTGGTGGGGAGAAAGCAGTCTCTCGCTTTAAAGGAGAGATGCCTTGTGTTGAAGGGTAGCTAGAGGACGTGTGTGGGGGGCGCGGTGCGAATAAAACCTCTCTCAAAACACTTGTAAAGTCTAATGAATGCTGCCAGCTTGCCTTGCTCTCTGCTAGTCAGCAGCTGTATTGCTTCAAAAAACAACTCCCCCCTCCCCGAATGTCAACATATTAGTGCTGCTCAGGCAGTTCAGTCGCCCAAGAAATGTAATGCAATAGTGCTGCTTTGTCTTCTGGATCCCAGGGGTAGTGGCTGTAGTAATTCAAAGGTGATTTGCGGTGACCAATGAGGGCAAAGCAAAAAGAAACGCCAGAAGCTGCACTTGAGAATTAATTTCCTTCTCTTAGCTGGAAGTCAGAAGTGGCTATAATTTAACTCCCATTTAAAAGTAGCTGTTGTCTGGAATCCTGAAACGTTAATTGCTTCTTCATTTTCTTTGCTTATTTCACCCTTTTAAAAACCACTATCTATGCCAGGGCTTTGTTTAAGACGAGAACCACAAAGGAAAACACAAAGAGAGGCAATGAAAAGGTCGCCATTCACACTGAATGTCCTTTTAAAAAAAATTCCTTTGAGAGAGAAAAAAACTCCATGGGTTTACAAAATGCTGATTTCATTACAAGAACTGAGATCGTTGTAGCTCGATGAAATGGCAGCACCTGGACTTATCATCCCAGTTCTAATTCTCAAGGACAGTGGTTCCCAAACTGTGGGTCGGGACCCACCAGTGAGCCAATTTCAGGTGGGTCACAAAGCACCTAGAGCAGCCATATTGAAAATATGGGAAGATGGGATGCTGAAAAAGGGGAGGGGAGCGGGGGTGTGGTTGTTTTGCTTGTGTCAAGGTTGCAAAGCGGCTTTTTTCCCTTTCTGATTCAGTTTGCTATTGGAAAATGACTGAGGAAATAACCCAATTGATTGCTGCCTTCTCAGGAAAGCAGCAGGCTCTGGAGTCACAATGACAGCACTTCTGGCCATGACATCACTTCCAGTGGGTCCCAGACAGATTGTCATTCTAAAAAGTGGGTCCCAGTGCTAAAATGTTTGAGAACCACGGCTCCAGGATATTATGACCCCAATATGACGGTTTGCTGGATGACCATATTCACCCAAACTGGCTGTGTAACTAGAGGACAGTAGCTACATCTAATTGTAAGTCCAGAATCGTGGGAAGACAGATTACTAGACTCACAGCTCAAAATAAAATGGATCAGAGACCATGTATGTAAAGATCTAAGACTTTGCAATCTCAGTCAATGGCAATAGACTTTCTAGGTAGGAGAAAGTCAGTATAAGAATATAAGGGGTCCCTAGATCAGACCAAAAGTCCATCCAATCCAGCATCCTGCCTCCTTCAGGGACCAATCAGCTGCCTCCACAAGCAGTACTCAATAGAAAGGTAATACCCCTTCTCTAGTGCTGGTCCCCATCAACATGTATCTAGTGGAATACTGCTCTGAATATTTGGGTTCCATGTAGCTATTATGGCTATTAGCTACTGATGGACTAGTCCTTTGTAAAACCTCCAATGATCGCTTGGGATCAGCCCATTGGTTCCCTGGAATTATATACAGCCCAGCTTTCATTTAACTTTCAAAAGGAGAGTTGACTTTGCAGATGTAAAAGTTGTAGAAATATGTTCAATATGTTATGGTAAACATGACAAAACTCAATCATGAGCCATATAAGAACACAAGTACGAACATTTTAAACGTTCAAATTAACTTTGCAGCTCAACAGGGCCACACAGGCCCCATTTAAGATTCCATTTCACAACCATTTCCATGTCCCCAACACCTGCTTCTGAAATTCCGGGGACCTTCGAGATTAGCCTCTGACAGAAGCACAGGGTGCTGCAGCTGGAAAGTGAAATTGGCACAAGTTGGAATTTCTACCAACTAATCAAGTAATAAACTAGGACCACGATGCTATATTTTGCATGCATTTGCAAGCTTCTAAATACAGGCATGCCCAGGTATCCACTGGCATTCCGTTCTGGAACCCACTGTGGATACCTGAAACTGTGGATACTGGGGATACCTTTTCAAAGACAGGGGAACATCAGTGGTTTTGCTGCAACAAGGTTAAAAAAATGTTTCATGTTCCCCTATCTTTTTAATAGGAGTCCAACATACCATGGTATCCATGGACAACTGAAGCTGTGGATACCGGGGCACACCTGTATTGCTTATAGGGTAGCATGAAGAATTGTGAGTCATGACAAATGACACCCTCACAACTTTTCCCACAAGCCTGGTGGAAACAGGAAAGAAACAACAGAAACTGGCTGAGCATAATGAACTTGGCCTGAACTACAGAATAAATTTTTGTTGTTGTTAGAGCAGAGTTTTCTGTTAACCAATGAAATGGCAAATTAGTAATTACAGCCTCATCTTCAATGTATTTACACGGAAGTACATTCTACTGAGTTCAAATGGCATTTATGTATAGGATCGCTGCCTAGATCAGAACGGCAGGCGCCACGCCACAGCCCACGGGCCAGAGCTGGTGCCTGCAAGGAGCCTTCCCCGCTGTGCACGACACTTACGGTTCCGCACTGCTGCTGCTGCTGCTGTTTCCCTCCGAGCTCTGCAGAAAGTCACGTTGGGCAGCCATTTCTGCTGCCTGTCGCCCCAGCAGGCTCTGCGCCCGGGTGGAAGTGGCTGGCTGGAGCGACTTTCTGTGAAGATAGGAGGGGAAGATCAGCAGCGGCAGCGGCAGCAGCAGCGTGAAACGGTTAGTGCAGCACACAGCGGGGAAGGGTTTCTTCTGACGCCGCGGTCCCGCAGTTTGGGAGACCACTGGCCTAGATTATTACAAAACCCATGGGGGGGGGGAAACCATTGCTTCTTTGTGATGCAAAGTGGCAAAGATGCATCCTATGATTTTATGAACTTGATTTTTTTTTTTTTTTTAAGGAACGAAGTAGAGAGTGGCAGCAAAAGATGTGGTAATACAGCCCAGAGTCATAACTGAATGTTCATCGTTCACAGAAATTAAAAGCACACAGCTTGGAACACAAAAGCACACTGTTAGCATTTCAGGTTCTGAGCCACATGTCACGCTGACCCACCATGCAGCTCAAGGAGATGTGAGAAGGGCACGTTGACATCACCCTGGTAACAGCCACAGCCTGCACTAACTAGGCAGCAAGGAGGGAGGAAAAAAATAATAATCTATGCCTGAATTTATTCCCTTTATTTCTAGGCTCAGCGTTCCCAAAGTAACATGCAAGCCTTGAAATGTGGTCCCTCAACCTCACACCTCAATTACATCTCTTGATTCAGACATACAAAATTATGCATGGGATGGATAAAGTGGATAGAGGGAGGTTCTTTTCCTCTCACACAATTCCAGAACCAGGGGACATCCACCAAAATTGGGTGTTGGGAGAGTGAGAACAGATTAAAGGAAATACTGTTTTACCCAGCGGGTAATGAATCTGCGGAACTCCTTGCCACAGGAGGTGGTGATGGCATCTGGCCTAGATGTTTTTAAAAGACGACTGGACGGATTTCTGGAGGAAAAGTCCATTGCAGGCTACAGGCCATGATGCTTAGTGCAACCTCCTTACTTTAGAGTTAGGCTACCTCGCACTGCCAGATGCAGGGGAGTGGCAACAAGATGCACTTGTCTTGTGTATTCCCTGAGGCATCTGGTGGGTCGCTGCCAGATGCAGGAAGTTGGACTAGATGGGCCTTGGCCTGATCCAATGGGGCTCTTCTTAACTCTGCTAAATGCTAAATGCCAAGTGCTGCCCATAGCATGTACAAGAATCCTATGAAGGCTTCTTTCCTTCTACGTTACACTCAGGGCCACGTCCTGTGCAATTTTCCAGCCCTAATGTAGCTGTCCCAATAGGGTTTGTGCTGCATTATGTGGAGGAGGGGGAGTCAGGGAGGACTCCTCAAGGTAAGGGGCTGCATTGCTTGCCTTGGGGCTGCATTGCAGCTGCATCAGCACTAGGATAGGATTGGGCCCTCAAAGGACTTGGAAAAATCTAGAAACACACTCTGAAAGCATGAGGGGGATAGGTGGATTCCCAAGAGGGCAGGGAAAAAAGAGGGGAGACCCTCAAGGGCTTACAGGTTTTTTTTAATTAGTATGAACTGTTCCAATGAATGCCTGATGAGTTTTGAACTGCTAAGCAGCTCCACAGTTTCAAAAGCAGTTCTATCGAAAAGTCAGAGGGAAAAAATGATTACTAAAGCCAAAAGCCTCCTAATTATACAAGCACAATTCTTTCCAATCTCAGTAGAATGCAATACACATATAAGTTTTTTTTTTTAAAATTATACCTTTCACTCCCAAGGAAGCACTTAAGAGCTTGAAATGTGCAAGGTGTTCTTTGTTCCAGTGGGGCGTTTTATAATAATTAAAAATCCTTACGTAACTTGGGAGAGGCTTCTGTGGTTTGTTGCAGGGGTGGCCCCCCCCTCCCCCGGAGGTGGGTGAAACTGGCCGAGGCCTCTGGATCTTCTTATCCCTTGTGCCAGGCTCAGAAGCCTGACACGGGGCTTCTCAAGTCTGTGCCAGCAATTTAGCTGGCGCAGACTCCAGAAGCCTCACTGCAGAGGCTGGGGTGTCCCCTTCCCCTGAGAGACCTCCAGCAACTTCCCTGGCTCTGTAGGATACCGCAGCAGATGTTTTGTTGCTGCTGTCCTGCGCGGTCCTGGGAAACTTAGTATTGGGCTGCCCGTAGGATTAATATGTCATTTGGGCACTGCCTTGCCTACACTCAGGGCACAATCCTAACCTGGAGTTAGGCAGGCACAGTTAGGCCAGCAAAGTTTGGCCGGCACAAGGGACACTGCAAAGTGTGTTTGGACCACTTTTGGAGTCAGAGGGGCCTGCACACAGACAGGCACCACCCTCCCTAACTCCAAGAGTGGTCCAAACGCACTTTATAGTCACCCTTGTGCCAGCCAAACTTTGCTGGCCTAACTCCAGGTTAGGATTGCATGTTCAAAAGCCAACAAAGCTGTGTTATACAACCAAACAACACTCCGGTGTTCAGTGAAGGACTTCCCCTAAGTGATGGAGTTATGGACTGCCTGGCTATGGGGGAAAGAGGGCAAATGGACACTGCCTTTTGTGTCCCACCTGATTCTCTGACACCAACCAGAACCTCTCCAGTGAACATGCTTCATCTCTAAAACAGGAATTGATAGTTGAAGGCTATCAAATACAAATGTCTAAAACATTATGTAGATCTGCCTGTTGCTAAGGCATTAGTGCAATGCCAGAAGGCTTTCCTCATCTGCAGTGCTCTATATATGTCACCTCTATTCTCAAATCATCTATGCTCAAAAAAGAAAAATACCAAGTTATTTCTTCTGCACAATGCATTGCCAAAGTGTAATCTATGTCTCCTATGTTTTCTGATTCTCCTTTTGAGCTTCTTACTGCCTTCTTTACTCAAGGGGGGGGGGAAAGCTGGAAAGACAAAAGACCATTTGGCTGAACAAGTCTGTCTCCTCAAGGGATAGATTTTCTTAACTACTGGAAAAAACAAGAATTGTTTTTGTGTTATTCATTTTGATACCGTGTGTGTGTGTGTGTGTGTGTGTGTGTGTGTGTGTGTGAGAGAGAGAGAGAGAGAGAGAGAGAGAGAGAGAGAGAGAGAGAGAGGAGGGAGAGAGAGAGAGAGAGAGATCCATCTCGAACTCATTTTCATGTTATTTGCTTTGATAGCCTCATTTACCAAATGATTCCATATGTTGCCTATTACATTGTGCCTTATATATTTGTTTCTGACGTCTTGGTTCAATACCAATTTCCTAACTTTAAATTAGATCTTTTGTGCCTGAAAAAAATGACTGTGGTAAACTGTTCATTTTTTCCCCTATGGAAAGGAGATTAAACTGAAGGGAAATGCAGGCATATTGCTCTTCTGTGCAGTCAGAACTATCACTTATGACAGGCGCTGTTGATTTAAACCAAAACTGTTGAAAAGGTAGATTCATATCATTTTTTCCTCTATGAGTCTGAGGGTAACGTCCTCTCATCCCTCGTACTGATGAGCACATCCATATGTGTCCATGTATGCATATGAAATCTTCTGCTCGACAACTGGGCTGCTATTTGTGAATCCTTTATTGTGATAATCCCATTTCTCAATGTCACATCACACTCTTCACCAAATATTACCTCTGCACCTTATATCACTGACTTTTCCCACGTTCACATTTTACTGCACTTGATGGGAATTTTTTAATACATTATTGCCATTGTATTTCGTGCTTTACTGAAATAGATTTTGCTAGCTACTGTCAACCTAATAGCCCACTTAAAGCAGGGGCATAGCTAAAGAAGTGCAGGGGGTGCAACTGCATCGGGCAACAAGCTTTTGGGGGGTGCAACAAGCTGAGCTTGACACTAGTGGCCCAAATTGTGAAAACCATGGAATGCATGAATAATACCATCATGTTATATACCATCCGATGTGGAATTTAATGCAAAATGCAATGAAACCAATTGGAGTGTACTATCTTCATCCGATCAATCATCATGTCCAAAGAACCCAAGAAAATGAAAATACAACTGTGGCATCATTTTGTCCTCTGCACTGGGCTACACTCATTTGCTACACCAGTTACTTAAAGGGTATTCTTTTGGTAGCATGTGTGGCTGGGCACCATTAGAAAGCAATCTCACCTGGGTTTTTTTTCTACCTCCACATGCCCATTCATACTATTGATACTCAGGAATTGGAAAAAGGTATGTTGTCAAGGACATATCTAGCATCTGTCATCACAATCACTCAATGCAAAGAATAAAGCAAGAAGGAAGTCCAAGCACAGGCCCAGAAACGTTTACCATCACTTAGATTAGATTCTTAGAAAAAGCTGGCTCACCTCCAGTAAACGAGCAGGGCAAGAAGCAGTATGAGGCACACAAAAGTCAAGGCTGAGACTAAGATGAGAGGAATGATCCATTCCATTTGGTCAGGGGCGGGTCTGGTTGCCATCCCGGAAATATTCTTCTCGGCTGCGTATGAAGCAGATTTAAAAAAAAAATCAGTAATGGCAGAAGTAAATCAACCTGCTATAAATAGTTTGAACAGAGGACCAGTTCACACATGTGAACTGGGGTTTGCCATTCCGTGTGCATCCGACAAGGAGCTGCAGACAATTACGACTCCCAGATAAGCACTCCCAAATTATAGACCTAACTGCTGTTGACTTCACACATATAATTTTTTGAGTATATGTTTCAAGCATCTTTAGTACAGAGAAACACGGGAAGAGAAAATTCTATTACCTTTCACAGGACTTTCCGCACAGACTTCAAACTACAGGTAAGTGCTCCATGAAGCGTGGAATTAAGCTGAAACAAACGAAAGTTCCAGGCGGGAATGTCTCAGGGTGCCATCCTAAACAATGCTGGATTAGCGAGGCTGGCTGGCCAGCACCAAATCCAGCGCTGCTTGGGACAGGCTGGAGCCTCCCCGCAGCAAGGGAGTGTGTGCTCCCTTATTGTAGGGGAGGCTCCAGCTTCTCCTATGTGCTCCTCGGATATGCGCCCGCTAAAGAACGAGCGCAGATCCCAGTAGACCGCGTGGCCCAAATTGGGGCCGCACGGCCTCACGGATGGGCTTAGGAAGTGGCCGTATGGCAACCTCCCAAGCCACCCAGGTCCCATCCAAGTCCCCCCTCCCCCCAATCCCCATCTCGAACGGGACAGAGAATCCCTTGCGCCGATCGTCTTTGGTTGGCGCAAGGGAGGTTCTCTGTTGGCACTCTGAAGCCGATGCTGTGAGCAGCACTGGCTTCAGATTTAGAGCGCTGATGTGGGGGTGCTGTTCGGTGCCTGTGCGCCGGCGCTCTGCCCCTTGTGTCGACGCGATGACATCGCGGTGACGCAAGGGGCGCGCTAGGATTGCGCTGTCAGTTGTTACACAGAAACATTTCGATGTGATTAAATAGTCCTTTAAGTTCCAACTTCAAGTATTCACAAGAATAGTAGGCATTAATATTGTTTTGAATTCTCAGTTTTTGCCACATGGACTATCTTCATTGTATTTCCCTCCCTCCGGGCTTTAATGTTATAACGAATGACAAACCATCATTCAGTACAGTGTCTTCTTATAGTGAAACTTGAGATGCTTTGCAGATGCAGTTTCATTGTGCCCTTGTGTGTTAGAAAAATACAAATCAATTTATACTTCCCCTCCCCCAATCCGGATATGTTCATAATTTTCAATGGAGAAAAAGATGGAGAGAAAAAAACAGGGGCATACAAATAACAGTCCGGTCGTGGGCTGCTTGGCTGCCTGAGCGAGCAGCGATAGCCAGGCGGCCACTGCTGCATCCTGCAGCAGCCAGACAGTGGCAGGAGGCTCTGCGGGAGAAAGGGACTTTTGTTCCTTTTTCCCACAGTAAGGACAAGGGCGGGTGATGGGTCTACTTGCCCCTGCACTGGCTATTTAGCTATGCACTGGCTATGCACTGCTGGCTATACTGGCCACGCACTGCTCATGGCCCAACACTGAGGTCATCTGGGGGGGGCCCTTTTGACTGTGCCGCCACCAGGAGAGGTGAGAGGGGAGGCGGCCAGGAATAGGGCCTTCTCGGTGGTGGCACCCCAACTTTGGAATACCCTCCCCTTAGAGTTAAGAACTGCTCCCTCTTTGGCGTTATTTTGGCGGGGGCTGAAGACCTTTTTGTTTCAGCAGGCTTTTAGTTGCTGACAGGCTGGCTGGTCTTTGCATTCTTTTATATTTCTGTACTTTTATGATCCATGGGATGACTGTTATACTTTTATATTGTATTTTTATATTGTTTTTAATTATTGTTTTTAATTATGATGTATTTTATTCTGTTTTAACTTTGATTTTGTAATGTCGCCTTGAGTGCCTTCGGGCAGAAAGGCGGGGTAGAAATTTATTTATTTATTTATTTATTTATTTATTTATTTAATAATAATAATAATAATAATAATAATAATAATAATACTGGCTATGCACTGCTCATGGCCCAACATGTAGGTCAGGATCTGGCAGCAAAGGTCACTGCTGGTCACTGCTAGTCCCGCCCCCTGCTCCACCCCTCCCCCCCCCTGGAACAGTGCCCCCTCCCAAAAAGGTCACAGCACCGGCAACCAGTGAACGCAGCACTCACTCGCTGGTGTTGCCGTCTCCAGGTGGTGTGGGGCTGGCGTTGGGCTGGCATTTTCCCAGAGTCAGCGGCACCAGTTTACCGCCAGCGCTGGAGGCGACTTACAGCACCTTTTGTGACACAAGCGCAGGTGGTACACTCATACTGCCCACATTATGGCCCCCATACTGCCCATAGGATTGGGCCCAAACCTTCCCAATCCATAGAACTCACAAAGGGCAATTTTGCATTTGCAATCATTTAATGGAATGAATTAATAAGATTATGAACAATATTTTTTCCTTCTTTGACATATTTTCTCATGTTGAGTTTATTTCTCCAGGGCCTCGTAGACTGTACCTCTGTTCTAACTTGGCTTAAATCTTCATGAATGCTCTCAATCTTGCTGCCGTCATATTGATTGATATTTATATTCATTGATGACATATAGAATGATGTAGTGTTATTCTATCAAGTCTACAGGACCATTGTCAACATAAAACATCAGAATACAGAACATTATCAAAATACTTGGGCTCCAGACCAGTGATGCTCCAGCCTAAGCTCAAGGCATTCTAGTGCAATTTGTTAAATTTCTAGAATGCAGCGGAACAGACATTCTCAAAGCAGTTGGCCATACAAGGGAAAATACACGCAATAAAATCAGTAATTCACATTTTTCTGAAACAGTTATATAGCACTTTCAAACAAACAAATGAATGTTTATGCCTTAACTTGCAGCAACAAACATGATAATTGAAAAGACTTGTTTGATTAAGGCAGTTTGATTAACTGTTATCTGAACAGTAATCTTTTTTTTTTTAAAGTATTATTTATGGTACCTAAGCCAAGGTTGTTGAACTGCAAAAAAGTAGTAATTTTGCTATGCAGGTTTGTAATATGTAGTTCTCTCAAGATCTTGTTGACTAAGGAATGTAGGAATAAGGAAGAATAAGGAAAAAAAAATACTATTGGTTGACGTTCCACTCCATTCAATGAAATATATGTTCAGGGACGTTTGTGCAAGATGGCAGAACCCAATCCTATCCAACGTTCCAATACCAATGCAGCTATGCCAATGGGCATTCGCTGCAGCCTGTGGTGGTGATGGCACTCAAGGAAGCCCCCTCAGAGTAAGGCAACATTTGTTCCCTTATCTCAGGGTCTCACTGCAGCTGCATCAGTGCTGGAAAGCTGGATAGGATTAGGCTGCAATTTGATGCCCAATGAACATAAAGAGACCTACTTCAGAGTTAACATGCATAGAATTTCACACCCCATTAAATATCTTACCACCTTTACTGGGTAGGTGACACTGAACCTTATTCAGAGCTCAATCCAATCCTTCCCCTCCCCAATTGGGAGGCTTAGGAATACTGCTCACAGAGAAGGCATCAGAGGGTAGCCAGGTTGGGCTCTGATCCGAGACTCATGCCTATCAGAAGGCCCACCTAGCCCTGAACCATCAACACTAGTTGCTTTTGTAGCACCCAAAATAACGTTGGGGTAGGTATGGGGAAGTACTCTGATAAGCCCAATATGGGGCTTTGTTCCAAGACTTCACAGCAACCTGGCAACAGCTGTGACTCTCAAGGAACGTCTTCCACCAATTCTGACTGGTGACATAACTGAAATCATTCCTGCAGAAACCGCACCTAGCTACAGTCATCCATCTTCCAGGTGCCTCTAGACTGGACATACTCTTTATGGAGCTGGTTCAAAATGTGGCTGCCAAGCGTATTATGTGGCTAGAAGCATATAACACCTATGTTACTCGGCTTGTACAGGCCCTTACTGGACTTTTCAAGATGCTGGACTTGACCTTGAAAACACTACACTGTTTGGGATCTGCCTTATTTTCCATGACAGAAGAAATATGGTATATAAATAAATCACTTTAAACACATTGGCAGAAAGAAGGTTGTCCGGCTCCAGGCTCACCCCTTGAGAGTCTGCAGGAGAGTGGAGAAAATGTCCAAGATTGCAGAGAAGGAAAATGCAGAGCAGATAGGGGTGGGGACAATAAGCCCCTTGTTGTTCAGTCACAAAGTCATGTCCGACTCTTCGCAACCCCATGGACCACAGCACGCCAGGCCTCTCTGTCTTCCACTAGTTTCCAGAGTTGGCCCAATTTCATGTTCATTGCTTTGGTGACATTATCTAACCGTCTCATCTTCTGCTGCCCCCTTATAAGAACATAGCTTCTTGTATCTCACAGTGGCCCATCAGGTGCCTAAGGGAGCTCAGTAGACAACAAGATGCTTGCATCCTGTGGCCACTCCCTTGCACCTGGCATTCTGAAGTAGCCTAGTATTAATGTAAGAAGGTTGCACCACACATCATGGCATATAGCCATGATGGACTTTTCCTCCAGAAATCCGTCCAATCCCCTTTCAAAGGCATCTAGGCCAGAGGCCATCACCACCTCCTGTGGCAAGGAATTCCATAGCTTAATTACCCGCTGGGTAAAAAAGTATTTCTTTTTATCTGTTTTAACTCTCCCAACACTCAATTTCAGTGGATGTCCCCTGGTTCTGGTATTGTGAGAGAGGGAAAAGAACATCCCTCTATTGACTCTATCCCTCCAGTGCATGATTTTGTATGTTTCAATCATGTCCCCTCTCAGGCCCTTTTTTCCAGACTGAAGAGCCCCAAACATTGCAGTCTTTCCCAGCATGACTCCTCTCTTCTCATGAGGTGGCCAAAGTATTTGAGCTTCAGCTTCGTATTTGTCCTTCCTGGGAGCAATCAGGCTTGACTTCCTGTAGGATTGCCCGATTGGATCTCCTTGCAGTCCAGGGGACTCTCAAGTCTTCTCGAACACCATAATTCAAAGGCATCTATTCTTCGGCGCTCCACCTTCCTTATGGTCCAGCTCTCACAGCCATACATGACTATTGGGAAAACCATAGCTTTGCCTATGCAAACCTTTGTTGGCAGGGTGATGTCTCGGCTTTTTATTAACCTAATTTAGGTTCGCCATAGCTTTCCTCCTTATGTCTGCTCAAAAGCTTTCTGCAAGCTAACCCAGGCAGTGGAGGAGGCCTGAGGGTGGTGACCAATCCCTTCCTTGCAGGTAACTCTGATGCCTAGCACAGCATCAGGCAGTAGGAACAGAATCATCCCAGGTGAAGCAAGGCAAGTGAAATAGGAGGAGCCAGGACTTAGAGGGTCACAGACATTTCCCTATGACCCCCTCCCTCGTGGGTCGTACACTGGTATGTAAATTCCCTTCCTCTAGAATTAAGAACTGCTCCCTCTTTGCACTTTTCGGCGGGGCCTTTCTACCAATGATGCGCTAGAGACTGCATTTCTACCAGTGTTGCTCTAACGCATCATTGGTAGAAAATGGTTTACTTCTTAGTTTGTGAAAACTTTTATTGACACTACGGGCTGGCGTTTTTATGGAGATATATTTTAATACTGGGGTCCAAAAGAAAGCAGCCCTCTCCTGTACCACTATTAAAGAAATGCAGGTAGAAGTATAGGGTTATGTTTGCACGGGAGGTCATGTCGGCAAATGGCTTCCCGATAGCTAATCCGAACATATTTAGCTGCAAACAGAGAACATGCAAAAGCATACAAAGCCATACTAGCGGAAGTAACTGGTGGAGTTGAGTGCTAGCAGACGGCCACAGTACATCTGGGCCACCAGCAGGGGTCCGGCACTGCGAAGCCTATAAAAAGGTGGCCTGCTGCGTAATGCGGAAGAAAATGTACTTTCGACAGAAAGGCACAGACGGTTCTATTTCTCTGCATCCTACCAACAACAACAAAAGTCCAGCATTTTCAACTTTCCTTTTGAAACAAAGGCAACTCAAGAGCAGTAGACAAATATAATGCATCCTTCTTGTAATTCTGCCCAGTTTTTGTTTTTTTTTAAATAAAGGGTGAGGAAATTCCAGTTTTGCTAAGAAATGCAAACACTTTTCTGTGGCATATGTCACTGCTGAATTAATTCAGTTTGCCTTTTACTGTCTTGGAATTCATCCCAGTAGGAAGGAAGAGAAAAAAAAAAACACTATTACAGTGTATCTGCTTTAGGAAGCCCTACCT
>JAJKFI010022233.1:0-15206 GCA_029204185.1 Lerista edwardsae | reverse complement strand
GAGAGAGAGAGAGAGAGAGAGAGAGAGAGAGAGAGAGAGAGAGAGAGGATCCTGCTTTCAGAACAGAGAGAGCAGTCCCATGTGTTGTGCTTAACAGGAATTGTACTAAGCAGCAGCCTTTTGAATGAAATCTGCTATGAGGGTGCTTATCTGCCTGATAAGCAGAGCCTTTCCCAAGAGCATGTGAAAAAAGTTCACTTACCCAGAGGATACCTCTCCAGTTGCCCCCCCCCGAGATGCAGCACCTGAGATGGTGATTGGTGCACCTCCATCTGCAAGTTGCAGGGAGTTAGAGCGCAATCCTAACCTGGAGTTAGGTCAGCACAGTTAGGCCAGCAAAATGTGGTCAGCACAAGGAACACGGTAAAGTATGCTTGGACCACTCTGGGAGTCGGAGAGGACAGCATGCAGACGTGCGCCACTCTCCCTGTCTCCGGGAGTGGTCCAAATGCATTTTATAGTGGCCCTGATGCTGGCCTAACTGTGCCGGCCTAACTCCAGGTTTGTTGTTGTTGTTCAGTCGCTAAGTCGTCTCCGACTCTTCGTGACCCCATGGACCACAGCACGCCAGGCCTCCCTGTCCTCCACTAGCTTCCGGAGTTCGCCCAATTTCATGTTCATCGTTTCGGTGACACTATCTAACCATCTCATCCTCTGCCGCCCCTTCTCCTTTTGCCTTCCATCTTTCCCAGCATGAGGGTCTTTTCTAAAGAGTCCTCTCTTCTCATGAGGTGGCCAAAGTGTTTGAGCTTCAGCTTCAGGAGTTGTCCTTCCAGGGAGCAATCAGGCTTGACTTCCTGGAGGATTGACCGATTGGACCTCCTTGCAGTCCAGGGGACTCTCAAGAGTCTTCTCCAACACCATAATTCCAAAGCATCTATTCTTCGGCGCTCTGCCTTCCTTATGGTCCAGCTCTCACAGCCATACATTGCTACTAAGAAAACCATCGCTTTGACTATGCGAACCTTGGTTGGCAGGGTGATGTCTCGGCTTTTTATTAAGTTGTCTAGGTTCGCCATAGCTTTCCTCCCAAGAAGTAAACGTCTTTTAATTTCATGGCTGCAGTCACCATCTGCGGTGATCTTGGAGCCCAGGAAGATAAAGTCTGTCACTGCTTCCATTTCTTCCCCTTCTATTTGCCAGGAAGTGATGAGAGTGGTTGCCATGATCTTAGTTTTTTTAATGCTGAGCTTCAAGCCAATTTTGGTACTTTCCTCTTTCACCCTCATCAGAAGGTTCTTGAGGTCTTCCTCACTTTCTGCCATTAGAGTGGTGTCGTCTGCATATCTGAGGTTGCATAACTCCAGGTTAGGACTGCGTCATTAGGTGGGTAGGTAGGGGAGTTGGGGTACCAAAGTGCAAGGAATATCCAAAATACATTCTTACTTATTATTAACTATATACATAAGACAAAACTATCTATTAGACAGTTTATAAATCATATCAATTCTGCTTTTCATTTAAAACGGCAGGCACTGAGCCAGGTGCCAGACTGTCAATATACTCATGATATTTTCAGAGCTAGAGCTGTATTCACTTAAACCAGTCAGACGGCTTCTGCGACTGGGGAGGAGTAAACAATCACTAAGCATTCCCCTGCGAACTGGGCAAGAGGCACGTTCTCAAGTGGTGCTCCTCTTATATTTAGCAGGGGGAGAGCAATTGTCCCTCTTCACCTCTTTGCTAGTGGCTGTTGTGGGTGGTGTTCCACATTTTTTTTTAGATTGTGAGCCCTTTGGGGACAGGGAGCCATTTAACTTTATGATTACTACTTGCCTGTAAACCGCTTTGTGAACTTGGTGTTGAAAAGCGGTATATAAATACTATTGATATTCCAATATGTAGAGCCCTTTCCGTCTGTGAAAGAGTCTGTCTAGTTGTTGTATTTTGGCTTCATAAACTCTAAGCAATGCTGACAAAAGGAAGGAATTTCCCCTTTTCCCTTTTGCCAGCCAAGTGGCTTCTATAAATGTTGACGTTTCATCCGCCATTCCTTCCGAAGTGGAGCAAAAGGACCTCTCCGCCTTTTGGCTGCAAGCATTTTAGTCATGGTGAGAAGATTCCTCATCAGCTCTCTTAATTTCATGGCATCAGCTTGGTCATCAAAGATGGCAGTCCGATGCACACTTCCAGTCAATTCTTGCTATCCCTGCACTCTGTTCCCACAGATTGACTTGTCTGTGGGAACAAACATGTTACTCACGTTGCGCCTTACACTGCCTGTTCTCAGCCATCTGCGGCCATCCTGAAGCTATTTGTAATTGCCATTCTGTGCCTGCAGTGGCCATCCTGAGGCTACCCGCAGCCATCCTGAAGCAGTTTGCTGCATCCGCAGCCATCCTGAAGCTGTTTGGGATCAGCCATCCCAACGTCCTGGACCAGCCATTCCAAAGCTATCTGCAGCTGGCATTCCTAGCCAGGTTAGCTCCCCCGCCCCGCAACCTCACGGTTCCCATAGGATCAATGATTTGCAGAGCCTGGTTCTTGCTTCAACAGTGATTGAACGGAGCCGGTTCTACCGCTTTCTTCCCCCCACCTTCCGCGGAGAATCAGATTCTGCCTTCTACAGCCTTGCTTGACTTGACCTAGGGAGAGACTGTGGACTGCCAGCTGTCCCTCTCCAGCCCCAGATTGACACCGAGCCAGCAACGATATCCTGCACGATATCAAGAAGCCAGAACGGGATGCTTAGGGCACAACTCTGGATGCCATGGAAGCAGCCCTTCAGCTGGAGAAGACGGTGAACCAGGGGCCCTTCTGGATTTGCACCAAATGGCAGGTGAACAAGGAGACCCACATCTCTGTGACTTCCTGGAATCTCACTATCTCGATGAGCAAGTTAAAGCTATCAAAGTCCTGTGTGACTATATCACCAACCTCCGGAAGCTGGGAGCAAACCAGGGCGGGCTTGGAGAATCTCTCTTTGACAAGCATACACTAGGAGAGAGCAGCAGCTGAGCGTGTCCACCTCCCCAGTTCCCTTCGTGAACCCACAGAAACCTGCCCACCTCCATCACTGTGGCCCCAGGCAAGAGGGCTGTACCTGCCATCTTTTTGTTGGCACGTTTCCAGTAAACAAGGGTTCACCCGTAAGTACAATTATTAAATTGTTAAAAAAAAAAAAAAAAAGGATCAATGATTTGGTGTTTGCTGCCTCGTTATCCGCTGGGTTTCCCAGGAACCTAACCCCAGTGGATAATGAGAATCGACTGTTCCTGGGAGCGAGCCCTGCTGATTATAGTGGGATTTACTTTTGAATAAACATGTTATAGGATTGCATCGTAAATAGCCTAATAATACTACTGGAGTGATTTAGGGGCAATTCGGCAGAGATAACCATACAGATGGCACAGATCGGGTTTTTTTTTTTTCATATATGGATAAAATCTGCTTGTGATTGATTGCAATGCCAGCAACTGTCCTCACAGTTTCTGGAGATATTCAATCTATAAGGTGTCAAATACCAGTGATAAAGTATTTAATAAAAAATGTCTCTGATATTAATACATGGTTGGTTTTTAAAAATTATATTCCTAAAAAATTGGAAATAACATATTCTGCTTTTTTAACTTACTTCCTTTTGAACACATTATCCTTACCATCATTTAAAGATAACAATATATGTAGAGCTGGGGCCGAAGATCTTTCCATCTCTTCCTTCCATAAGTAACAGACTGAGGACCCAATCCTATCCAGCTTTTCAGCACGGATGTAGCCATACCAACAGGGTGTGCAAGGGGGGAGCAGTCACAGAGGCCTCCACAAAGTATGGGAACAATTATGGCACTTCCTGCTTGATGATGTCACTTTCAGCTATGACATCACTTCCAGGTTAATGACATTACTTCCGGTGAGTCAAAACATGAGTGTCATTCTAAAAAGTGGGTCCCGGTCTAAACAGTTTGAGAACCACTGTGTTAATGTTTGGAAACAGTTTTATACTGAAGTACCCTTGAGCCTACCCACTGCATACCATAATATTTAGTTTCTAATGGAATGTTAAATGCAAAGAACTATGACTGTTGAACATCAATTTCCTAGCCAGAAATGCAGCTAAACTAAATCTATGCAGGCTGCATGTAAAGAAAATCAAGATCATGTTATTCTAAGCAGTGCATCTTCAGCACACAGACAATTTACAACTCAAGCCTAAGCAGGTCTGCTCAGAAGTAAGTTTCATCGTGTTCAATCTTAAAATCATTCTTAAAATCCTGTTTTACCTTCGTGTCATTTTTTTACCACCTTTTTACTCCAGCAGTTGAATTAGGGCTTGTGCTAGTAGTTGCTCAGGGTTCTTGACAGATGACAAGCAGGGAGTCTGTGCCATGAGGAAGAAAATTGTCCTTCTGTTATGAACTGTTGCAGCCACAGAGTCAAATCACGCAGCCAACCCAAGGCTTTTTTCCAAAGGGAGCATGGTTTTTGGAAAGTTCTAAACCGAAGTCTTTAGCCTTCCGCAATGGTCGGTTTGACCCCATTCTTTTATTTCAGGGGCTGCCGGTCTCCTGGTGAAGAGAACAAAAAGCAGTGCATCAAAGCCTCCTTAAACTGGGACTTGTACTGCACGGCTCAGCAGAAGCTTCCTGGCAGGCCTGCAAAGTGTCTCGATTGCCCTCTGTTGTATGCTCTGAATCCCTGCAAGGCTGTTTCGAGTTTCAGTGGAAAACAGAGCAAAAAAAGTCTGGAGAAGGGCAAGGTTCCTGGAGGTTCCAAAGGCCTCCCTTTGGGGGCAGTCAGACTTAAATGAAAATCAAAGGAGCAAAAAACATTTTTTTTTAAGAGTAATTGTTCTGGTTTCTTTCTTTTTTCTTTTTAAACTTTATGATAACCAGAAATGTAAATGCTCCTGAGGAATGTGGTACGAAGCTGGTGGCAGAGAGAAGTGGCATTCCTAGAGGGGGGTAATGCTAAGTTTTGCAGGAGCTTCAAATGTCTATGGACGCAAGGGGGAGAGGCCGCTTTACCCAAGAGCTCAGGCTTCTGCAAAACTTAGCATTCCCCCCCTTCTAGGAACACCACCAGCAGAGAGGACTGTCTTTCCAACTGGCACCCTGGAACATAGCTTGGCACACTGAGCTCTGAATATCAGGTGCAATGGCTACACCCTCCTCCTATAGCTTGTCAGAAAACCACCTTCTCTTACCATTTAAGGGCCACGGACTTTGTACTCCGCATACGATTCTCTCGTTACCGAGAGAACAATCAGGTCAGCACTTTCAAAATGCTCTGGTCATGTTCCGTATATATTTCTTCACCCAGCATGTAAGTAGCCTGTGGAACTCCTTGCCACAGGGTGTAGTGTTGGCATCTGGCCTGCATGCCTTTAAAAGTCCTCCCTTGCACAGGCTTTGGAAGGTTGGCACGAGCCCCCCAGATGAGGCTTTGCCATCCCTTTGGGGTCCTGACCCACAGGTTGAAGAACCCTGCTTTGGAGGGTGATCCCTCTGGGAGAGGGAATCATTCTTTCATTTATTTTGCTGTGTAAACTGCCTCATGAGTGTCTGTTGTTCAAAAGCTGTTTGCAGTAGTCCTAAGAATAACACTATGATCACAGCACCACGCAAAGCACACCTTTTAAAGCACTGTGCAAGAAAGGAGAGATTTTGTTATGAATTTCCATTACTCCTGTATGAGGTTTTCATCTTTTCTTTGCCCAAATGCCCAGAAGCAACTGATTTGTGCCATTGACATACTTGTTTGTGACGTATTTCCAAGGCTTCGGTTCCTGACTTGGACCCTCAACATCGCTCCGAGCCAGTCAAGGGTCAGGCTTCTGCCGGTCCCCCTGGGACGCTGAGGAAGTCCTGAACTCTGTCTGTTTGTTCCATTCCTTCTACTCATCAGGTGGGAATTTTGCTCTGTGATTTGTGATAAGCCACATGCATTTATCCAGCATGACATTTTAATCATGCAAATAAGGATTTCGTTAATGAATCGAAAATTAATTTGGCGACTGCCGCTGTGTACGCAGTGACAGTTTTGCTAATGTTATTACACTTGTAATATGGTCAGTGGCTTCTCTGTAATTGGTATAAAGCGTTGCATTTAACACTTAGAATAAAGGTTACATTAAAAAAAAAAACATGCACACATCACCTGGCATGATCCCTAATTCACGTTTTTTTGGACCTTGTCTCCATCTTGCACTATAAGTCCCAGGACACAGCGGGAATGGAAAGCAGACCAGACACTGTACTCCGCAGGGGCTGTGAATGTGCTTTGGAAGGGGCGGGTAAGAACATAAGAACATAAAAAGAGTCCTGCTGGATCAGGCCAAAGGCCCATCTAGTCCAGCTTCCTGTATCTCACAGCGGCCCACCAGGTGCCCCAGGGAGGCATGAGGCAACAAGACGCTTGCATCCTGTGGCCACTCCCTTGCACCCGGTACTCTGAAGTAGCCCACTGAAGCAGAAATTTTTCTGAAGTAGAAATGAAGCAGGTCAGACGTCCCCATTCCTCCAGCTCCACACAGTGGTGAATGGGAGCGGATTCAAGCGGGCGTAGAGCATCCACAGGATATTGCAGCCCAGTCCGATTCACCACTGGCTCAGCGAGGCTGCCTGGCACATGCCATATCCAGCGATGAAACCAGACGGGCCAGAGGACTCCGTGGGGTGTACTTTTGTTCCCGTGCCCTGTGCTCCCTGGGCCCCAGCCTGCCAATGGGGCGGTTTGGTTCTGTGCCAGCAAAGTCACTGGCTCAAGTCCAAGAAGCTCTTGTGTAGGGCTTTCGGGCCTGGGCTGGGGCTAGGATACGGCAGAGGTCCCCTCCGCCGACCCCACCCCCTCCCAGGCCTGAGCCCCCCAGGCCTGAGTTCCCCTTTCCTTGGCAGAAGCCAATGAAACAAGTTGGAGTGTAATATCTTCATTCCATCAAAAGTTATGGCCAAAAAAAATACGAGAAAATGAAAATGCAACAGTGACGTCACTTCCTGTCGTGATGTCACTTCCAGGGCATCATTTTGCCCTCTGCACTTTCATTCGCCACGCCAGTGCCGCTGAGCCTCAGCCCTGCACCCCGTCAGCCCTGGCCACTGCCCCCCTTCCCCCCCGCCACTTAACGTTTGTATCCGGCCTCAGCACTCCGCCTCTTTGGAAATGTGGTGGCAGGTTCGGGGTGGTCAAATTCCCAGCTGGTGACCAAAGGACAAGAGAGAGCAAATGAAGGACCTGCTAGAAATGCTCCAAGAGCAGCAGGAGGGAGATAATTTGTGAAAGGCGGCTGTGAGTCGGCTGGGCTGGGCTGAGCCTAGCAGCTGGTGGAACCAGGAAAGATACGCTGCAAAGGGAGGAGCCGTTCAGTTCCTTTCTTCCTCTCTTTTGCGTGGGAACTGAACAGAAGGCACCTGACGCTCACCTAATCTGAGCACAACACTGCATGCAGCAAGCACCATGTTTTGTTCTGCAAGGAAGTGCTCAGGGCTGTCCATTGGTCAAGGCAGAAGCAGAAGTTGCTGATTCTTTTGGGCATGTCACTTATTTATGACAATGTCATGTGCCACTTTGCAAGCTAAAAGGCACTTTTTTCTGCACTTACTTTAAGAAAATTCAGTAATCACATAAACACAAAAAAGAGTCTGTTCTTCTTGTACGCAACGGCTGATTCCAATGGAAGAGCTCCGTTTTGAAGGAAAAGTCCTTCAGTTCTGCTTATCCTTCCCTTCAGAGAAGCATGTCTGGTAATCTGCCAATACACACAATTTGACAGCAATCTGAAAATGTCAGACTTCAGCCTGCCAGCTGCCATTAGATAAATGATCTGAATTGCCTGTGATCAGCAGGAGTTTTGACTCCGGACAGGACCACAGGATGTCAAACCGCTTGGCATTTTTATTAGAGCCACGCAAGAAATGTGTGTGTTTCATTATCCAAGGCATGTTCATCATTAGGTTATCATTACCACCTCACCTGTCCTCAAGAGATGCCAACATAGCTCCACGTTTGTGGGCACAGCGACAGGACGGTCTGCACAGAGTCTGATGCAATGCCAGAAAGACGCTTTACCAGCATAACTTGGGCGCTGGGGCAACACCACCAGTGGAGAGGCCACAACAGGAAAGTGATTGGGATGTAGTGTGGAGGGATGAGAATGGGATGAGGGGGAATAGCGGTGCCCTATATGATATATCCAGAGGTGTGATTTTTCCAGTGATAATGATATTAAGGGTGCAATCCTAACCTGGAGTTAGGCCGGCACAGTGAGGCCAGCTACGTTTGGCCAGCACAAAGGACACAGTAAAGTATGTTTGAACCACTCTCAAGAGACAGAGTCACCAACACAGACATGCACCATCCCCCCTGACTCCGAGAGTGGTCGGAATTCACTTTACGGTGTCCCTTGTGCCGGCCAAACTTTGCTGGCCGAACTGTGCAGCCTCGCTCCAGGTTAAGGTTGTGCTCTAAAACACATAACACTGCTTCCTGCACTTCTCAATTTGATAAACAAACAAACAAAACCCTGAAATCTCAAAAAAAAATTATAATTGTATAGTGACTGTAGCTACATCTGTTGACATTTGCCATCGATGCTGTATATCAAACGTATACAGCCTCTACTTGCCACCCATCTGTCTTCAGAATAGAGTTCTAGAATAGCTGTTAATGATCTAATCTGCTGAACAATATTAGGAGCTAAACATATTACTGTGGAAAGCAAAGAGCAACTAAAGCGTTAGCACAATGATACTCAGGGCAGATCTCCTTTCTCTCTCCCCCCACCTCCCCGAAAGAGCAAGATGAGTTTAACAACAGCATCCTGGGCTAACTCACGGGAGAGAGCAAGATGTGAAGCAGGCACGTCCCGCCCTGGAAATGTGAAGCGGAATCAATGCGAGTGGAATTACCGTGATTTGTTCGGCTTTTCCTGCGCCCTAATCTCGACTCCCCCCAAATATATTAAAAACGATTTGTTGAGGCTTGGAGGGCTGAGGGGTGGAATTGATGTTTCTGAGACACATCAAGCAGATGGAGTGAGAAATTTTGATCCTGTCAATGGCAATTGGAAGCGGATTTTTTTTTTCTGTATAGTGAGATGTCAAGGTCGTTATTCGGCAGACAGGCTCTGCCAGTGGAGCAGCAGTATTGAGTGGGAATGAACTCTCATCCTCTGCCAAGGAGAGGCAAGGAGAGATGTTTTGCACACACACACACACACACACACACACACACACACACACTAGCAGCACTAACAGATTCCAGAAAATTGCTCATACTGGCCAGCATCCTGGGAGCATTTGGGCATAAGAGGCACTAAGAGTGCAATCCTAACCTGGAGTTTGGCCAGCAAAGTTAGGCTTGCACAAGGGCCACCATAAAGCGTGTTTGGACCACTCTCGGAGCGAGGGAGGATGGTGGACGTCTGTGTTCTGGCCTCTCTTGACTCTGAGAGTTGTCCAAATATAGTTTACGATGTCCCTTGTGCAGGCCAAACTATGCTGGCCTAACTGTGCTGGCCTAACTCCAGGTTAGGATTGCACTCTAAGGCTCCGTGAACATTATTTACAGCTGGAATACAGCTACTGCCCCAAACAGCATCTCTGTGTCTCCTCCCCCTTTGCCTGGGTAACCAATTATGATGCAAAAAGGTGATATGACATCATCACACTGTGAACTTTCCCGCCCCCTTTCCTTGTGGGCCCAAACAAGATGCAAGATGGGTGAAGACGGACACTTCACAGATTGTGAGCCCTTTTAGGACAGGGAGCCAGTTATCTTTATTATTTTTTCCTGTAAACCACTTTGTGAACTTTGTGTTGAAAAGTGGTATATAAATACTGTTGATTGATTGATTGATTGATTGATTGATTGATTGATTGATTGATTGTGCGAATGGCTTTGCAGGTGCTTTTGGTACCATCTAGTTTCCAAAACTCTTCATGCTGCTGCTCACTGCGCCAGAAAGAAACAGGCGCTGCTTTTTTACGAGTGTTTGATTCATAGCTTATGGGGTGAGCCTGTTTACACGGGCTGGGCCCAGCCCATCAAGCAAACAGAAGCTGGGCATGAGACCCTGATTGGATCTGCCTCCGACATCAGAGCTGCAACCCCTTTCAGGGAACGACTAGCCCTCCAGTCAACAAAAGCCCAAACCAAAATTAAGGCGAGTCAGTTAAAAATCAAAATGAAAAGCCCAGATTCAAGCCTTCGAAGGAGGCCGCCCTTGGTGTGTGAGGAGGAGGACCAACTGCGAAGGACTCCTCTGTCTTTCGGAGCTGGGAAGAGGAGGCTTTGTGTTGACAGGTTTAACGTGTCCTGCAGGGGAGAAAACAGGTGCATATTTGGAAAGAGACAAAACCTCCCACTGTGGGTCGAACTAGACGTGGTGTGAAAAGCATCACACACTCCCATCCTGTCTTTTTTGTTTTTTCTAAATAGTGCATCATGTGGTGGAAAAACAGGGGGAGACGGGAGGGAGTTAGCAGGCTTGAGAACGTTGCCCTTCGTTGCATCTGTTCTGGTCAGCAGCCCCCACCCACCGTTGGCAGTGGCATTCATGGTGGGGCAAAATGCTAATATAAGCTTTGCAGCAGCCTGGGGAAAGCACCCCCCCCCCTCACCTTCACAGCCTGCCAGCCTAATTCCAGGTTCAGATTGCGCTCCCAGATATGAAGCATCCGGAACATTCTAAAAAGGATGTGGAGCTCTTTCTAACAGTGTGATTTATTACCAGGATGTTGCCTCAGCATTTTCAGTGCATCTGCAGGAGCTCCGAGCAGAGCTTCTGTTGCCCGCAAGCATCCCGGCCTCCAGTCCTCTGGGGTACCTGGCAGGAAGTCTGAGAAAGAAGCCAACACTTGTCCAAAGTGTGAGCATCTTCTTGCACCGTAGGGGGTACTGTTGCTACATACACAACTGCCAACTAATAAGATAAGAAACAAACCCGTGCTTATCGGCAGTGCAAGGCACTTCTTGGACTGTAGGGGGTAATGTTGCTACATACGCTTCACTGCTGGCTAATGTAGGGCTTGAGCCTTTGCTTCCTTGCTTGCCAGAACGCTTTATGGAGGGGGGGGCAGTGTGGGGAGAACCTACACTCTGATTTCCTACCTTTCTGTTATTGAAAGGTTAATTGTCATAAATTTGACACCCCTACAATAGACCTTCCCTGCTTCTGTGCATCGAAAATTTTAGCTGCAGTCGTATGCATGCTTACCTGGGAGTAAACTCTGGAATTCAGTGAGGTTTACTTCCAAGGGAAGCGCATATAGGATTGGGCCGCCCAGATGCTTCCTGTGTTGGAGACTAAGGGTGCAATCCTAACCTGGAGTTAGGCCAGTAATGTTCGTCTGGCACTGTACAGCGCTTTTGGACCACTCTCGGAGGATGTCTCACGTCTGTGTGTTGGCCTCTCTGACTCCGAGGGTGGTCCAAACATAGTTTACGGTGTCCCTTGCGCCAGTCAAACTCTGCTGGCCTACCTGTGCCAGGTTAGGGTTGTGCTCTGAGGTTGGGGCTCCTCAGCTGAAAAGGTCAAAAGCCGCAATTCGTCCTCTCCTGTTCCCATCTGAAGAGCAGAAGATTCCTTGCAGGCACCACTGATGTGATTGAATCCAACAGCCAGAAGGCTTCGGACAAAGCTGCTGTCCTCTATTTCAACCTAATTCCCGCACAGGAGAATTGTTGACAAAGACACTCCAGCTGAGTTGCCGGAGGGGCAACTTCTGCATTCCTTTCCCTGGAGGTGTCCCAAGAGGCCTGGCGGAAAGCGACCGACAAGCATCAGCCCTAATGGGAAGTGATTGTTTTCCGCCTGCCAGGGACAGTCGGTCAGCAGTGCTGGAAACTGGGGCACTGGCAGCGTTGTCTTGTGTGGAGGCTGTGGGGCTGCATGAGTAGCCCTGAGTGCTCCTGAGATGGGCAGAGACGACCAGCATCCACCATTCCCGTTAACTGCGGCTGATTAACAGCTGAGCTTCGGCTGCCTTGTGTGAGGGGGAGTTGTGCCGAAGTTCAGCCGCTTCTCTGGTGGGAGCAGGGAAGGCGTTTATCAGGCAGCAAGAAGACAAACGGGTGGCCAGAAAGAAGGACTAAATCCAGGAAGATCCATCTGTATGTGTGTAGTTCTTGAAAGATAGAACATTTCTGTATAAATTGTAAAAACCTTCGGGTTTCTGAATAAAGTCTGCCCATGTAAACCGCCTTGAGTTATAGTCATTAGAGAAATCTGGTGACCTAAGAAAGGTGGTATATAAATCCAAGTATTATTATTATTATTATTATTATTATTATTATTATTATTATTATTATTATTATTATTATTATTATTTCTGTTCTAACCTGTTGAACTTTCAAGGATTAGCTGAGCTTGACTGCAAGACTGTCAAGCTACTGTATTATTACACAGCCACTGTATGCCCCCCTCTCTCTGTCTGTCTGTGTGTGTGTGTGTGTGTGACAACTGCTGTCATACAGCATAAGGAAGTCCCAGTGCATTAACATAAGAACAGAAGAAAAGCCCCGCTGGATCAGGCCAAAGGCCCATCTAGTTCAGCTTCCTGTATCTCACAGTGGTCCACCAGATGCCTCAGGGAGACCACAAGACAACAAGATGCCTACATCCTGTGACCACTCTCTGGCACCAGGCATTCTGAAGTAGCCTACTACTAACATAAGGAGGTAGCACCACCCATCATGGCCTCTAGCCCACGATGGACTTTTCCTTCAGAAATCTGTCCAATCCTCTTTTAAAGGCACCTAGGCCAGATGCCATCATCACCTACTGTGGCAAGGAGTTTCACAGATTAATGACCTGCTGGGTAGAAAACGATTTCCTTTTATCCATTCTAACTCTCCCAACAGTCAATTTTAGTGGCTGTCCCCTGGTTCTGGTTCTGGGAAAATGTTACCTGGGAAACCGTAGCCAAATGCTTCATCCTGGGGTGTCTCTTTTTCAGTAGTTGCTTTCTGAAGACCCCTTTTGTCAGGCTTGCAGTTTGCCAGCCTGACGGACCATGAGCAGCGGAAAACGCTGTGGAACAAGCGGCAGCCCCCCCCCAGGCCCCCCCTCCCGTCAGTGGCAGTCCACCTGCTGCCTGGCCTCCTTTTGACCCATTAAGCAGCACTGCTGGACGCACACAGTTTGCACACTTTCAAGCCTGCTGTGACTTGATGATGCCGTCCCCTGCTACGGAGCTGATTTTCTATTCTGAGCTGCATGGCAGGGTGCAATTAAATGAGGAAACTTTCTGAAAGTCACTTTCGTCAGAAGCTCTGGCAGAGGGAAGGAGATGCCCCAAGCAACCACTTTATTGCTGTCTGGAGGAAAATAAATTTTAAAAATGCTCTACAATTAGCTGAGAACTGTGACTTCAGGGTTGCTGGGGGGTTTCCCCCCCCCTCTTTTAAAATCCGGCATTTTGCTTTTTCAAACTCTTCCTTGCAGATGCAAGGTGGGTGCACCTGGGAACAGGACGGAGGGCGCAATCCCAGCCAGATTTCCAGCACCGGGGTAAGGGCAATGCAGCTCTGGGGTAAGGGAACGACCGTTCCCTTGCCTTGAGGAGGCCTCTGGGGCTACTGCCCCCCAACTGCAGGATGCAGCACGTGCCCCACTGGCCCAGCTGGGTCCGGGCTGGAAAGTGGGCCAGGCTTGGGCCCTGATTCGTCGTCATTCCTCCTCTTCTTGAAACTCAGCCGATTGATTGCCTGGATGATCGGCACTGAGGTTGTCTTCCGAGTCACACAAGCAGCTGCTTCCATTAACTCAGAGGGTCTCAAACCTTTTAGCACCGGGACCAGTGGTGAAATTCGGCCACTTCTCACCAGTTCTGCAGAACCGGTTGCTAATTTATTGATATACAAAAAGTAGTGCTGTAGTAAGAAGCAGTAAAGGAGGACATAGAAGCAGTTGTTAATTTATTTGAATCCCACCACTGACCGGGACCCACCTTTTAGAATGACCCACCCACCCCCAGCACACCCTCGGCGCAGCCCCATGCCGGCAGAGCTAAGCCGGACCTTGCCTGGCGCAGCTGGTAGGTGCAGGAGCAGCGTGGCTGCTTACGCCGGCCAGCCACCAAATCCACAGCGCAGATCAGTGATGTCATGCACCCACTACGCACCACTACGCGAGTACCGGTTCCTAGAAGTTGAGCTGGCCCCGCCCACTCAAAGCTGGCCCTGTCGGCTGGTTGGCTCAGCAGCTGCGCATGCGTACTGCTTGCCCGCAGCTGTTGCCTGCACTTTCTGTGAGGAGGCAGGCAGGCAGGCAGCGTGGCGGTGGCGGCAGCAGCAGCAGCAGCAGCAGCGGAGCGAGAGGACCGGAGGCAGCAGCGGCAGCAGCAGCAGCAGCAGCAGCAGCGAGGGAGACCCGGGAATAAGGCAGCAAGCATGAGAAGGTAGGCTGCCTGGGGCTCCCGCTCCCTCCAGCCACGCAGATCCAGCGTCCCGGTTCCTCCTGCAGCCTCCCCCCAGCCCCAGCCCCCACACGGTCTTTTTTTGGTCACCTGTTCCCCCTCCTGCTCCTTGCCGGCCGGCTGGCCCAGTGCTCGGTCAGGCGCCCACGTGGTCACGCGGCCCGGTGGGCACCCATTCCCCCTCCTGCTCCTTGCCGGCTCCTTGCATTTAACATTAAAGTTAAATGGCTCCCTATCCCAAAAGGGCTCACAATCTAGTACAGTCTAGCCTGCTATTTAACCAGGGAAGAGTTGAAGCAAAATATGTATATACACATCTCTAGAAAGCAAAGCAATTGAAGTTAAATCAACACTAACCACCAGCTGAAGTTACTACAAACATGATCACATCCATGGCAACAATCATGACCTCACTTCTGGCTATGACCTCACTTCCTGCCACGGCATCACTTCCGGCTTATGACATCACTTCCGGTGGGCGGACCCCAACAAGTGCCAATCAAAAGTGAGTACCTGTTCCTAAATCATTTGGATGACACCACTGGCGCAGATGTGCCTTAAGGCACATTTGCGACAGTGCTGGCCCGGCATGAGAGCACTGCACCCATGCAACACCAGGTTAGGATTGCGCACTGGGAGTTCCCCAATTCCTGTGACTGCAGAATGATGAACCATTTGTTTGGGGTGATCCCACCAGTTTCCACCTCCTCTACCTCAGTGGACAAGTAAGGCTTTGGGTAAGAAGAACAGTTAAGCCGGGTTTGTCTGGACCTAGACAAGTACAATTGGGCTTATAGGGACACACTCATCATCATCATCATCATCATCATCATCATCATCATCATCATCATC
>JAJKFI010022230.1:0-20217 GCA_029204185.1 Lerista edwardsae | reverse complement strand
TCATCATCATCATCATCATCATCATCATCATCATCATCATCATCATCATCACAATAATAAAACAACTATTCTTAGAAATGCAAAATATAACCTTTGACTTCTGTTTGCTAAATGGCATTTGATTCTGTGGTTTTTCCAAACGTGACAATCCCTTGTATTTTCTACATTTCACTTCGTTTAGGGGAATTAAAGGACCGAATTATATCCATGCTTGTGACACTGGAAAAGGGTAACAACAGCTCTAATGAACCAGTCAAGAAACATTACAGGAGGCTTCTGCAAAACAGTGAGATAATTAGAAAGTGGAGCTGAGATGGGAAAAGGGAGCCTAACACTCAGCCCAGCGTTTGATCAAAGGGCAAGGACCGCTTTCATCTCTCCCTGGAACGAAAACAACAGGTTGCACAAAGCAGGGAAGGAAAGATCAGCTTCCTAGCCAGCGTGTGAGAGAGCCCTCGGTTCTTGAGGCAGAGCAATAAAGTGGGCATGATAAGCATCACTTTTGTACTCTGTAGAAAATAATTACTCACAGCGCTTTGGAGACGGGGACACACAGAAATGTCAACACTATAGCAAAACGGTCAGACAAATGCAGCTCTGTCAATAGCTCTCGAGCATCCATTGGGCTAAGCAACTCTTTGAAGGCCACACCAAGCCAGCCCGGGTATAAGTCGGCTGCATTAAGGTGCACCACCACGTGCAGAACTCATGCAGAGAGGAAGGAGAGCCTCCCCAGCAGTCAATCTGAAGGTTTTCCTCCAGTGGAAAGGAGCCTTTGGACGCCCCCCACTGAGGCTATGCATGTCTCCAAGAAGGCCGTGAATAGAGAAGCCCATGACGGGGCGATCCTGGGGGGGGGGGAGGATGGCGCTGGGGGCACACCACCAGGAGCCCCCACCCACCCCCACAGCCTTGTGTGGCTCTGAAAGCCAAGACGATGGGGGCAGCCCTCCCTCCGAAGCGCCACTCACTTGCCCCTTCTTGGAGGAGGGGGGGCCCTTTGGGGTTGCGCGGGCTCTGCTGCGATGCTCAGTTCCACACTGCTGCAGTGGGGGCCTCCCTGCCCAGCAGATCCATCTCCCCCGCCCCCTCCCCACACGCACTCACAGCCTGTTATTCCAGCAGGAATTTATGTACCTGAAACGGACTCTTGCCAAGGTGTTGGTTGGTGCTGACCACCGGCTACTCCTGCCCAGTCCCCCCGCCCCGGAGCTGGGAGTGGTGGTCCTACATGCTAAGCACGTGGTTTTGATGAACACACCTTGATTTGTGAGGAGGGGTCTTGGGCACCGTCTCTAACCAGAAAGGCCGGGCGGGGTACATTTGCTGATCAACCCAAATCTCTAGCTAAGCGACAAGTTTGAGGAAGAGGAACGGGGGGGGGCCTCATCGACCTCCTGCCGCCCCAATTTTTATTCAGCAATGGGACGCGGGACGCGGGACGACGGGCGCCGATCGCCGCGGCCAGCCGCGTTCTCCTGACCTCGGGGGCCCGAGCGGCAAGCGCGACAATGAGCGCCAACTGAGCCCGGGCGCACGAGCAGCCCCAAGGACGGCGCGGCGGAGCCCCGGGCAATCGCGGGGGGGGGGGTCGTGTCAGCGCGGTCGCCGCCCGCAGCGCTCTCCCGGGATGAGAGGCGCCCCCCGCCCCGCCCCGCCCCGCCCGCCCGCCTCAGACCGCGCCCCGGGCCGCCGGGTGGCGAGCTGGGCAGGCCGGCGGGCCGCGCGGCGATGGGGCCGAAGCGGGAGCGCGCGCTGTCCGCCGAGGGGCAGAGCCTGTACCGCGAGCTGGGCGTGGAGAAGGGCGCCAGTCCGGCCCAGATCCGCGCCGCCTACCGCCGCCTGGCGCTGCAGCACCACCCGGACAAGAACGCGGGCAGCGCGGCGGCCACCGCGCGCTTCCAGGCGCTGAGCCGCGCGCACGCCGTGCTGAGCGACGCCCGGAGCCGCCGCCTCTACGACCGCTACGGCTCCGAGGGGCTGCGCGTGGCGGCGCAGTTCGGCGAGGAGAACGCGGCGCTCTACTTCGCGCTCGCCTCGCCGGCCGGCCGGGCGCTGCTGCTGCTCTGCGGGCTGCTGACGGGCTGCTGGTGCGGCTGCTGCTGCTGCTGCGGGTGCTGCTGCCACTGCTGCTGCCGCTGCTGCGGCGCCTGGACGCCCACGCCGCCCGAGGGGGAGCCCGCGCCCGCGCCCGCGCCCTCGCCGCAGGACCTGGAGGCCGAGCTGCGCGCCGAGGCGGAGGGCGCGCCGCCGTCACACTGCCCCACTGTGAGCCGGCAGCCCGCGGGCACCGCGCCGCCCGCCCCGCTCTGAGCGCCGCGCCGAGGGGGCGGGCGGGCGCGGGGGAAGCCGCTCCCGTCCGCTCGCCGGAGCCCAGCCCGGGACAGCGCCGGCCGCACTCGCCAGCGACGCCTCGCCAGCCCCGGAAAGCGACGACGTTCCCGCCTGCCGCTCGAATCTCCGGCACCCGCGTCTCCGCCGGGGGAAGAAGAGTAAAATAATACCGGAATTGGTATACCGCCTTTGGACCAAGGCGGTTCACAATAGGCAGGCTTGCTTCAACCCCCCACTCCACTCCGGAATACCAGAGACAGTCTAACCTTCCAAGAACGAACAACACTTAGACGGCGCTTTCACAGTCTGGCCTCATTCTGGCCTCAGTTGCCTCCCACGCTGACTGACAGGCAGTGCCTTCTCTCTCACGGAAGGGCAGCAGGAACAGCTCAGCTCAGCTTGTTGGCCGCTTTTCAAAGTCTTGCCGCTCAACTTCCACTGATCTAGAAGAGGCATGTAAAAGAGCGGCTGACCCCCACCCCCCAAAAAAAGTGTATTGAAAAAAATCTGTTCATCAGCTAATATTTTTGGTCACCGACCTATGAGTTACTTTCATAGCAATATGTTATACTAGATTTTTGCTGGGCAATATTTAATTGGGCTAAAACCAAATTCAGATCGAGATGATTCAGCACCACGTAGTACTTGCCTCTTATCCAGTGGTGTCGTTCAAATGATTTAGGAACAGGAACTCACTTTTGATTGGCACTTGTCAGGAACCCGGAACCAGCCACGGAGCCCGTTAGGATCCGTTCTGGTCCGTTCCCCCTGAATGACATCACTGCCATTAACCCTCTGAGTGCCGGCCAACCAAGAAGAAAAGCTCTTTGCAGAGGAATTGGGAGGGGGGAGGGGGGAGAGTGAAGTGGGCGGAGTCAGCCCTAATTTTAACTAGTGGAACTGAGTTCCCCCACATTCCCCCTGCATGACATCACTGCTCTTATCCCAAAGAGCTTCCAATCTTCGTGCTAACAGGGACAGGAAGGGTAGCCCATGGACCCAGAAATGCCTGCAAACAAGTGCTATGTCAGGGGTCAGCCCTCAAGTCCAGTTAGGGGGTGTTGACTAGGGGGTGGGATTTCTGAATGCTTTGGGGGAGACGTTCCGGGCATCCTGGCAGCAAAGAAGAATGCCTTGTGGAGTCGTTTCAGAGAGAAGGACTTCAGCAGGACTTGGGGCTTCAGGAGCAAGAGAGGCAAAAGTCGCCAGCAAGGCTGTGATGGGAGAGGGAAGGGTAGAAGGGTGAGGTGGAAAAAGCACCATGGAGACCTCCAAAGGCCAGGGCAAGGAGCTCCTGTTGGATGTAGAAGGGAGGCAAGCTCTGGTGACTGACACAGGGTATCCGATACGGCCCTTGCCTGGCAACATGCAGGGCAGGTGTGGGAATCGCTGCTTCTCCTCATCCCCTGCTGAATTTCGAAAGGAGGAGAAAGATGAAGTCAAGGAAGGAAGTGCTGGGCTGGAGCTCTTCCTCTCCTCAGCATCAGCCACAAGGTCCACCAGCAGGTGGGGGCAGCAGGAGGCCTCAACATTTGCCACACCCCAGGATTCACCAAGTGCCTCTTGGCTGCTGGTCACTGTGGGGGGGGGGGGGGGGCCGGGGGGGGGGGGAGAGTCAGGCAGCACCTAGAAGACCGTAAGAGTGATGGTCTGAGTGATGATAGTTGTGGGAAATCCATTCTAAGCATTTTAAAGGGGCAGGAAAATGATGCATGCGCACACACAGAGGCGTTTCTATAGGGATGGCAAAGCTCTAAGTTTTGCAAGAAGCCTTACCTTGCAGTGGAAATCATTCCTCTCCTGCACCGTTTTAGCCAATCCTCACAACATCTTGGCGTTGCTTACTGGCTACAGCAGCAAGGGAGAGGAGGGATTTACATGACAGGGTAAGGCTTCCTGCAAAACTTAGAGCTTTGCCATCCCTGTAGAAACGCCTCTGTGCACACATGCCCAATGCCTGTCACAATTACCAGTGTGCATGCATTTTTTTTTTTTGTTCTTGGGCATCTGCACAAAGCTCCGAGTGCACCACAAGAACCGCCCCTCTGACTTCCGTGAGGAAGCCGTGCTCACCACACCACCCCGCCCCACCGAAGTCATGGAGTCCCTTTTGCAAATGCCAGTCCTCATTCAATCTGGCACATGTCAGGCAACGCCTGTGCCACTGATCTGTGGGAAATGGCAATCAATGGGCACCCCAGCATCCCAGTGCAAGGAGACAGAAAACCAATTTCCTTCCCGTCTTAATTTGGCTTCCTGATCTCTTACAGTAAACCTCGTCTGCGGTTTGTCTGGGAATAAAAATGTCATTTTCATTCTGAAAGCCAGATGTCAATTTTAATTAAGATGCTTATTTGCAGATCTATATTGCGTGTGGTGCTTTGGAGAGGAGCCCGCAGTGTTGGGCTGGGGGGGGGGAGTTGCCTTTGCTTTCAGAGAAAAACTGGTACAGTTTGTGCAGCGACAGAGGAGTCCCTTGGCAGTGCCTGTTTTCCATGGCAAAGGGAAGCCCCTCCCACAAACGACCATGTGGAAAAGATGCGGAAATGCCAGTCGATCTTCTTGTAGCGGAAGATCTCTTTTCTCTTGTGAGAAAAAAGCGAAAACGGTTGGGGGCCTTTTAGTTTAGGAAAAAGACAACCAATTGAGGGGCATGACAGCAGGGGCGTTCCTGGGGGACAAATGCCAGGGGGGAGTGGGAAAGTTGGTGCCAGCCCCCCCCTCCACTTGGCACTCTGGGGTTGCTCTCCTTTCGCCCTTGAAGGCCTTTCCCTGCTGCTCCAGGCGTTTGCTGTTTTTTGCTGCCACCCCCTCCTCCTCTGCTTAAAAAACAGTGAAGAAAGAGGGGTGGGAGGCTGGAAGAACAATCACAGCCACTTCTTGCCGCTTCCCCAGGCCTCTGCAGGGACTGTCACCTTTTTTAACGTGGAGAAGGACGGGAGGCGAGCAGGCAGGGGCAGCTCCAACCGGGGATTCACCTTTAAAACCAGCAGTGACAACAGGACGCTTTCCTCTCCTGCCGCTTCCACAGTCCTTTTATCTGCTCTTTTTCTCCACCCTCCTAGAGGGAGCTCAACTTAAGAACTTAAGGACATAAGAAGAGCCCTGCTGGTGAAATTCTGGTAAATATGATGAGGTAAATAAAACAAAATCTGCTATCCTGTCTGAGGGGAGGGAACTATAATAACTAGCAGCCCAACCTGGGCCTTAAGAACATAAGGAGAGCCCCGCTGGACCAGGCCAAAGGCTCATCTAGTCCAGCTTCCTGTATCTCACAGTGGCCCACCAGATGCCTCAGGGAGCACACAAGGCCACAAGGTGCCTGTGTCCTGTGGCCACTCCCCTGCTCCTGGCATTCTGAGGTAGCTTACTTCTAACATAAGGAGGTTGCACCACCCGTTATGGCCTATAGCAGGTGTGCCACACAGCAAGTAAGTAAGGGGCACCACCAGTGGTCTCATCTAAATGATTTAAGAACAGGTACTCACTTTTGATTGGCACGTGTCGGGACCCGCCCACCGGAAGTGACGTCATAAGCCGGAAGTGAGGTCGTGGCAGGAAGGGACATGAAAAAAGCCCTTTTTGAGGCCTCGGATGATTTTAAACTGACCCAACAGTTGCAACAGTATTCCACAGCACCCCCAGAACATGCTAAGGAGGCCTGGCATCATGTTAAAGTGACCCAACAGTTCCAAAACCCCAGAGCAGCTCATTTTTTCAGTGGCAAGGCAAGGCAAGGCAAGGCTCCGCTCGCTGCCTGCCTGCCTGCCTGCCTGGCTCTGAGAACGTGCAGGCAACTCAAATGTGCAGGAAATTCAAACGTTGCAGGGGGCGGAGTCGAGTGGGCGGGTGAATGGGCGGGGCCAACCGTAATCCTAGGAACCGGTGCGTACCCCTGCGTACCCCCTGCATGACATCACTGGGCACCACCAAGAGGACCAGGAGAGGAGCAAGCTGGAGAAGCCCATGGCTGCCCCACCTGCAACTCGACTGAGAGCTTCCAAGCCACAAAGTGAAACGCCAGTTTGTGAGCAGGCGGCTCTGGGTCGAAGTGGGCCCTTCAGGCGACCCTGGCAGGGCAGGAGATTTCCTTCAGGAGTCGGACTTGGGAGCACTTCTTTTAAAGGCCTGACGGGGGAAACTGCATTGCAGGGCGGGAGAAACGGGGCATGTGGCAAGCGAGATGGGCATGAAGGGGCACGGGCTGGTTTCCTCATTAGGTGGGTAGGACTAAATACGAGCCTCCCCCTGCGGGACTGTCTCAAAGCTCTGCAGGAAAAGGTCGGCCCATTTGCACCCATCTGACGGAGGTGAAATGAGGAAATCGCGCTTCTGCCAAACAGAAATCAGTCTGATGGGGAAATCCAAGCTGTTGCCTTGGCAACGCCTTACTTCAGCATCATATTTTTATTTCATTTTTTCCCCCTTCTCTTTTGGAAATAACACTTTGGCAAGGGGTTATTTGTAGCATACTGTATGATGAAGAGCAACTGCCGTGGGAAACTAAAGGTCTCAGGGAGACAAAGGTCCTCGGGTTCCTTTTGCTACCGTACAATCCTAGATTGAAATTCTGCACCGAGGTGCTCTTTACTTAGCTTCAGGGCCACTTTACACTTTAGTTTTAAGGTGTATATCTGACCTTTTTTGGAAAAAAAAACGTGAACATCAAATATGTAGCACACAAACCAGATCAGTGCCTTCCTGGAGCACCTGCGTCACACGGCAGCGACACTTGTCACCGCTGAATTAGCTGCAATTCTGTCCTCTTCTGCGGAAGCTCTCAGGGCACAATCCTAACCTGGAGGTAGGCCAGCACAGTTAGGCCAGCACAAGGGACACTTAAAGTCTGTTTGGACCACTCTTGGAGTCAGAGAGGCCGGCACACAGACATGCGCCATCCTCCATTACTCCGAGAGTGGTCCAAATGTGCTTTATGGCAGCCCTTGTGGCAGCCAAACTTCGCTGGCCTAACTGTGCCGGCCTAACTCCAGGTTAAGATTGTGCCCTTATTCAAATAGCATGGTGGTGCAATAGGATCAAGGGCAGAACTTTGGTGGGGCAAAATCCTAAAGCCCCCCTACCATAACTGCCCTCATTTCAGAGGTTAATTTTTGATGTCAACTTTAGGAACAGGAGGGAAGGAACCTGCCTGCAGGGCAGTCTGGATGTGTGCTTTCGCACTTATTTGTCCTTCATCGGAACAATGTCTCTGCATGCTGGGAGCTCTCACAGGTCCTGAAGAAACTATTATCTGGCTCTTGCTATACCATTCCCTGCAGTCTGCTACTCCTGGCTCCTGCCTCTCCTAATCCATTATCCCCATAATTCACTTGTCACCTCCACAGGCCTCATTCAGACTGATACAGGACCAATCTGAGACACCATTCCGTGGAGCACACCGTCTATGTTTAGATGACATTTACAGGCTAAGCTGTGGTCAGATCAGCGAAGACCTGAGTGTAGATTAAATCTTCCCAGGAGTTTGGATCCTTAGGTCTTGGATAGTTTACACCTGGAAAGGAGCAAGAAAACAGAATAAAATATGATTCAGATCCCAGCTATCTTCACTTAAGGAGGGGCTTCATGTCTCAGCAAGATAATCCCTCTCCACCTTTACAATTGCTCTAAGGAGCCATATAAAATGTTCCCTTTCAGAAGCCCAACAGCAGTAGAACCATTTGTCTTTATGAGCATGTACAAATGGCTCTGCTGTGAGTTTATCATTATGAGCCTGGAAGAGATGGAAGAAGAGGAATCGGTGGAAATAAGGAGGGACTGAAAAGTCAGTTATCCCAGCCTAGGGTTCCGCGTGTGGGGTTTTGGTTTTGTTCTCTTTTCAGAGGATGGGGGCATTCTCCTGCACATGCAAAAGAACTCCATTCACAGCCAAGTGTTCATGCCTGGACAAGGCAGCTGGGCTGCAGTGGCTCGGTCTGGAACAAATGCGAATAAAGTGCAAAAGGCACCCCAAAGCCACTGCCCCCCTCAGGCCCCGATGCAACCCGCATCCAGTGGCTGCCTGGACAGACCAGCAGTGGGTGCCTGGTAAAAAAGGAGTCCCAATGAGCCTTTGGTGTCAAGGCATGAGAAGCCCAGGCTGGCCAATGGCTGTTTCCCCACTGTCAGCCGACTGTGCAGGTTCCTTGGGGTATGGAGAGTGGGGGAGAGAGAGAGACAGGTGACAATCTTACAGCTATTCAACAGGGCTGGTATAGCCACACGGAAGTTTGTTTTCCAGCTGTATTGGAAAAGGCAGGAGCCACCCCAAGGATAGGGAGTGGTATCAGCAAAGGCCCCTTGTCCCAGATAAACCAGGGATTATAGGGTTAATCCCAGAAGGTATTTGCAAGCCTTGCACTGGTGCAGTTGGGTGTGGCTGATGAATTCAAGCCTGCCCACTGATTGGCCTCAGTATGTTGGCCTAGGTATAAAGCTGGGATGAGAGATGGCGAGGGAACTGAAGGGATCTGGGAAGCTGAACCTGGGAAGGGAAGCTGTGTAGGCACTGGAGGATGGTACCTTGGTAAGGCGCTTGGTAGGTACTGGAGGATGGTACCTGGGATGCATTGCTGGACTGACGGAGTGCTGCCTGACTGCCTGAAGGACTGAGGAACTGGCTGAAAGACTGGAGAAGGATGGGATTTGGCGGAACACCAGCTGCAAGGTGTATGAACCAATATTTGTTTTCCCAGCTATGATTTATGAACCCTGCTTGTAAAGGCGACGCCGTGGATTTGACTGCCGTGGATTTGACCGCCTTTTGGAGTCCGCGGGCCTTTCTCACAGGAGTCAGTCGTGCATGGTGCAATTGGCAAACAGCAAGGAAGCGACAGCTCGACACCTCTATCAGGGTGTGGGATTAGCCCAGAGGAGAAGTGAGTGGAGAAATTAGAGAGGCTTAGAGCAAATTGTCTGTTTTAATCCTCTGATTTATATTGTGAGCCAGGCTTCACAGGCGTTCGGGCCAGGAAAGCCGCTGTAATGGGCCTGTGACTGCATTTCACATTACGCTTCTCCGGACAGGTGAACCCGCACCTGAATACAAAGAGGACTTCCCATGAATCCAGTGGCAGTGCCAAGCAAGCCCAAAGTCAGTCATGCAAATAACACACGTGGGGGCGGGGGTGCCTTGTGGAGAAAGCAAAAGATCAAAACCAAAACGTTCGAAAGCTGCCTGCTCCATCACCAGGCTACAGGTTCCTTGTACCTGGAACGGCATTTCTTTCTGTTTCTTTGAGCAGTCAAATCTCGGTAGGAGCCACCCGTATGACTGTACAAAACCAAATTTCTGGTTTTCTAGAAGCAGGTGCAGAGGCATCCCTGGTGGAGCCTGAGGGGCACTTGCCCCAGGTGCTACACCAAGGGGGCACATGGCTGCCCTCAGGCTCCCCCCCCCAGTCACAGAGGAGGCACTGCAGGCTTCTTGTCTCCCGTTCCTTCTCCTGTGGAAGCCCCCCTTTGGGCACGAAGCTGCAGCAGTGAGCACCCCTCCTCCGGGGGAAACTCAAGAGTGACATCATGTGACACATTGTCAAACGACGTCATGACATCACTTGCCCCAGCCTCTGGGGACAGGCATTACGTCTCTGCGCTGATGCTTTCAGTAATTCACTTCCTTCTCTCACGTCATCCGAGCCAAAGCCCCTGGGAAATAAGTAGATTCAGGGTGGTTTGGTCCACATTCTGAGTGATGGGCACTTTCTCGGCAGGTAGCAGTGACAGGGCCACCCGGTAGCTTTGCGGTGCCACAACCTAAGGCGGTTGTACCACATCAGCAGCACGAACAGTATGCCGTTTTCGTTCCTGCTTCGAAACCAGCAGTCTCCAAACAGGAGACTGTTGAGCCCCTGAAAAGGCTTCTCTGGCTCCAATGGAGCGTTCCATTCTGCCGAGGAACCTCCTTCCCTGGCTGTCGCGTGCCCCAAACTGAGCTGTGGGCAGCCACTTCCAGCACGCTGTGTGCCTGGGTGTCCTGGCAGATGCGGCTGGCTGCAGCTCAGTTTCGGGGCAGGCGGCAGCCAGGGAAGGCGGCTTCCTGGCGGAATGGAACACGCCATCCACGTGGAGGAGGGACTCTGCAGTGCGCCAGAGCAGGCCCGCAGGCTGCAGTTTGGTGACGGCTGCTCTAAACAAAGGAAAAAAGAGGGGAAAAGGAAATGAAAGAGAATGGTGGACATGTCTGCTGTGGCCCATACGGGGCTCTAGGTCCTTTCAGGAGGTTTAGTCGAGAGGGTTAAAGCCTCCGTTTGCCCGAAGATAAGATCCGAAGGTCGCCAGTTCAACAACACCGGAAGTCTCCGTGAGCGGCAGACCTGGGGAAGTGCAACTGATAAGAGCTGCCGCCAGCTGCCTGTGAGAGAGGAGTTGTGCTGGGCCAGCTGCTTCTTTGGTGGGAGCAGAGAAACCATTTATCAGCCAGCAGGAAGGCAAGTGTGTGGCCAGAAAGAAGGACTAAACCACGAAAGTTCCATCTGTATGTTGTTGTAGTTCTTGAAAGATAGAACTTCTTTGTAATTTGTAAAAAAAACGCTTGCAGGTTTAGAGATAAAGTCTGCCCATGTAAACCGCCTTGAATTAAAGCCAGAGGAGCAATCTAATGGCCAAAGAAAGGTGGTATATAAATACTATCATCATCATCATCATCATCATCATTATTATTATTATTTCAGGGCCAGTTGAAGACATTTTTGTTTGCCTGGGTCTTTAAGATCTTCTAGCTTGAAAAACGGATGGTTGTGTTCGTCCACACGGAGGATATCATTTATGCTGTTGGGTTTTATTAATTTGCATGCTGATTTGAGTGATCGACAGCCACGTTGAGAGTCATTTTGGCTGCAGGGCAAGGTAGCAGATCCTTATACTAAATGATATTCTAGTGGAGCGGGCAGCAAATCTGAAGACGGCATCATCAAAGCCCTGGAGAGGCAGTGCAACACGCAGACTGGTGCTACAGTGCTTTGTGTCGGATATGATGAATCCCTGTGTTCCGCTCGTACTGCTGTACCTCCTTGTGCAACTGCTATGATTTTATGCAAACATATAGTCGCAGTTGATTGCATCTTGGCAATAAACTGATCAGAATTACTCATTGCAGGTACTTCATCCTCATTCTCTTCCTGCTTCCACTTCATATTTGGGTCCTGCTGCTATCAAGTGTTCTTTGCAAGTCTTCCTTTTGGAACATAATTTCCAGTTTGACTCATTCATCTTCCTCCCCATGAAATACAGTATGAAAGCCAAGTCATGATTAGCTACCTGCAGGTCTGCATTGTGAGAGTTAAGGGAGACCTGCTCCACAATCACCGCAGGGCACGGCGCTCGCAATTGTTTAGAAAGTAGTTGAGTTTCTGGAACATTTCTGAATCCCAAGTGAAATAACTCATAGCCTAATGTATTAATGGCAAATGTGTATTTCTAACAGAGAGCGCAGTATTGAATATTACTGTAGCATCCATTACAAAGACAGGTGGTAGGAGATTTTCCGCTGTAATGCATGTGATGGCCCAGTCCTAAGGGTGGGCTGTGCCTCCCGACAGGGATGCGGCCTAATAGCTGCCTCCTGGCCCCACCCCCTCCCTGCTGGCCCACCCCCTCCCCACCCTCCCTTCTCCCAGGACCTCCCCTGCACCAACTGAGATCAGCTGGCTGGCAGGAGGCTTCCACCAGCACTCTGGGGCCAATGCTAGGAGTAGTGTCGACCCAAGAGCTTTAGCGCCGATGCGCTAATGATGTAGCACTGACACATACATCCAATCCCCTTGCAAAGGCACCCAGGCCAGATGCCATCAGCACATCCTGTGGCAAGGAGTTCCACAGACCAATTACCCGCTGCGTTTTAAAAAAAGTATTTTCTATTATCTGTTCTGTCTCAATACTCAATTTGGTGGATGTCCCCTGGCTTTGGATGTCTTTTATGTACTCTATGTTGTTCTTATTGTTTGGTTGTTTTGAATGTCATTATTGGACTCTGCACTGAGCATTTGCCCACTTTATTTAACTAAATACATAAACAGAAGCACATTCTGGGGAGTCTGATGCCTCTGCAGACTGCCGGGGTAAATGCTTAAAGGAAATGCTTCCATTGTTCCTGTCATCGTTCTGTAAAAAGCTCGTGCCACATACAATGTCTGCCAGTCTTGTTCTTATTTTTGCTCATTCAGTAAGACAGCATAATTCTCGTTTGGAAGGCTTTGACATTTGAGCTTCTACTGATCTACAGTCTAATTTAGGAGGTCCCTTTTATGTTTGTTGTGATGCTGGTGTTATTCGTTTTGATAAACACCCGTTTATATTCTCCCAGTGTGAGCTGTTTTGACATCAGAGCTGTAAACTATCTTTCAGGTCAGCTCAGAGACCTTTTTTTCCTGCTGAAACTGTCAAATCCTGCCCTTTCACACCGCTCCGAAGAGACAGCAGTCGTCTCAACAATTTCCACACTGCTCTCTATTTTTCCACTCTCACATTCACCCCTTGATTTAACTACTGCACAATTCCTTCTGTTGGTGGGGTTGGGGAGCTAATTGGCTGCTCCCATAGACTTCGCTTCTGCTTTTATGTTCTGATTGTTCTATTACAAGGTTCCAACGTTAACTGTTTGCTATTCTCAGATCACTTATCCTGACGTTTCAGTGGCACTAAAAAACAAAAATTGTTCTCCATTCGTCACCAGGGGTGCATTCTAAAACTACCCATGATTTAATCATATCCAAGCTTGATTGGGGTGATGCTTTGTACATGAGCACACCTTTAGAAAGTCTTTGGAATCTTCAGATGGTGCAGAATTCAGCAGCCAGTCTGTTGATAGGGGCTAAACATCATATATAAAGTTTTTTTTTCCATTGCTTCCTGGTTTGTTTCCATGCAGAATTGAAAGTGTTGGCTTTGACTTTTAAGCCTTAAGGGCCTAATCCTATTCTCTGCCCCCCCCACGGATGCAACAGTGCCATATAGCTTTGACTGCACCCTGCCCGGCAGGGGGAGGGAGGAGTTGCAGAAGGCTCCTTTGGCAAGGAATGATTGGGGCACCAATCATTGGGGTGGGTTGGGAGGGAAGTTCAAGGAATGGGGGAGGGTCAGTCGTGTCATCTAAATGATTTAAGAACAGGTACTCACTTTTGATTGGCACGTGTCAGGACCCGCCCACCGGAAGTGACATCATAAGCCGGAAGTGATGTCGTGGCAGGAAGGGACATGAAAAAAAGCCCTTTTTGAGGCCTCGGATGATTTTAAACTGACCCAACAGTTGCAACAGTATTCCACAGCACCCCCAGAACATGTTAAGGAGGCCTGGCTTCATGTTAAAGTGACCCAACAATTCCAAAACCCCAGAGCAGCTCATTTTTCAGTGGCAAGGCAAGGCAAGGCTCCACTCGCTGCCTGCCTGCCTGGCTCTGAGAACATGCAGGCAACTCAAACGTGCAGGAAATTCAAATGTTGCAGGGGGCGGAGTCAACGAGTGGGCGGGGCCAGCCATAATCCTAGAACCGGTACTCACGTACCCCCTGCATGACATCACTGGGGAGGGTCTACCTGGACCTGCGCTAGCCTCCCAATCCACCCCCACACTGAATACCTGGATAAATTGTGCATGGGATGGATAGAGTGGGTAGAGGGATGTTCTTTTTCCTCTCTCACAATCTCAGAACCAGGGGACAGCCACTAAAAGTGAGTGTTGGGAGAGTTAGAACAGACAAAAGGAAATAATTTTTACCGAGTGGTTAACTAATCTGCGGAATTCTCTGCCACAGAGGGTGGGGATGGCGTCTGGCCTAGGTGCCTTTAAAAGGGGACTGGACAGATTTCTGGGGAAAATGTCCATCGTAGGCTACAGGCCTTGATGAGTAGATGGGTAGCGCCTGCATACTTTAGAAGTAAGCTACCTCAGAATGCCAGGTGCAGGGGAGTGGCCACAGGATGCAGGCATCCTGTCTTGTGTGCTCCCTGAGGCATCTGGTGGGCCACTGTGAGGTACAGGAAGCTGGACTAGATGGGTCCAAGGCCTGATCCAGTGGGGCTCTTCTTATGTTCTTCTGACCATGCACTCATTTTTGACATGGCAGCATTGGTGGAGGGAGGAGGATTTGATTGGGGCTCTTATTCTTTCATTTCCAAATTATTATTGCTGTGCACAAACTTGGAATAATACTGTAGAAGTGAAATTCTGAATGTACCTCCCAGTTATATCATGTATATATCACACAGGGTGCAATCCTAAGCAGCGCTGAGGCCAGCCAGCCAGCGCCAAATCCAGCACTGCTAAGGACGGGATGGAGCCTCCCTGCAGCAAGGGAGTGCGCGCTCCCTTACCATAGGGGAGGCTGGAGCCTCGGATCTGCTCCTCAAATCTGCACCCGCTAAAGAGAGGGCACAGATCCGAGGAGATCCGCACAGCCTCACTGATGGGCTTAGGATGTGGTCCTACAGCCACCTCCCAAGCCCGCCCAGGTCCCGCCCAAGTCCCGCCTCCCCCTCCCCCCTCCCACCAATCCCCATCCTGAAACGGGATAGAGAATCCTTGTGCTGACCGTCTTTGGTCGGTGCTCTGAATCTGAGGCTGTGAGCAGCGTCGGCTTCAGAGTTGGAGTGCTGACGCGGGGGTGCTGCTCGGCTCCTGCATGCCGGCGCTCCGCCCCTTGTGTTAACGCGATGACGTCGTGTCGACGCAAGGGGCGCGCTAGGATTGCGCTGGCAGTGTTCACAACCCACTACTTTGGAGCAAACCTACTGACGTAGGACTACTCATAGGAACATAGAAACGGAGGCAACCTGCCCAAGGACTGCCCTCTCTGTTAGCACAACAGCCACACGCAGCCTTGTTCACAATGCACTATAAGGAAGAGCTGGTGGACCACCAGAGCGACTCACAAAGCAGAGCGACTCAAGTGGTGAGATAGTCAGAAATACAGGAATACAGATTCAGCAGCCCCTTTCCCCAAACCATTAGCTAATATTGATCAGAGAGAAAGTGATGTGACAAAAACATCCAGAGTGCATTGACAGTTTATTAGATGCAGTTGTGCACCACCCAATATCCAGTCTGTAGAGGGAGGAGGTGCAGGGAGGTGACCAAGCATAACGGCTAAGTAAGTGATTGAAAAGTGCTCTGGAAAACAGCTGCTTGCCACCTCCGGCTCAGCTGCCCCGGGCATCAGGTTTCCTGCATGGTACTTTCCAGTGCCAACGCAATTGCAATGCAGCCCCCAGGTGAGGGAACAAACCTTCCTTTACCTTGAGGAGGCCTCCACTACAGGATGCAGTGCACGTCCTATTGGAATGGCTACATCACTGCCGGAAAATTGGATAGGATATGGCCCTGCGTTTTCTAGAGAGGTGCATTCAGTCAAGCAAGCCCCCCCCCCCCAGCCCCTCCAGTCTGAATTAGTACAACCGATCCAGGGTAACCAGCCTCAGGGAGAACTCAGCCTAAGTATTTCTGGTAACCTGGTTTAGAAATAGAAATAGAAATAGAAATAGAAATTGATTGTCATTGTACTCAAGGTATGAGAACAACGAAATGAGGTGCTCTTCACATCATACAACTTCACATCATACAACTGGACAACACCCAAAAACATATACAAATAACAATTAAAACAACACTAAAAACCATGAGGTATACATTTGTTAAGACCACCAGATTCAAAGCTCTGCATTTAGCCTGATTACAGCACTTGTTAAATATAAAACTATATTTAAATCTGCTTGTCCTAGCTTTCAACACTCTATATCTTCTTCCCGACGGTAAGATTTCAAACATCTAGTGTCCCGGATGTGAAGAGTCTCTCAAGATCTTTTGTATCTTCCTACTACATCCCATGTTATACAAATCCTCCAATGAGGGAAGAGGGCAACCAATGACCTTTTGTGCCCTCTTTATCACTCTTTCGAGTGCCTTCTTCTCCACCCCTATACAGCTCATGAACCACACACAGAGGCAATAAGATAAAATGGTCCCTATAGAGCTTCGATAGAAGGCAACCAACAGACTCTCTGACAGTTGTTGTGATCTTAAGAGTCTCAGAAAGTACAATCGTTGTTGGGCCTTTTTTTTCTAGGGCTGTAGTATTTGCACCCCACGTTAAATCTCGTTTCAAGGTAATCTTGTAGGTTTACACCCTACTTGGACATTTTGACACCCCTGTCTTTTGTTCCTACTTGTCAAAGGCCTATGGAAAGAGAGAACTGCTTTTTTTTTTCCTCCCACACATTGCTAGAACAAAAGAACTGTCAAAAGCTGCCAGACCTTCTGCAATTAGTTCTGAAGTTAATGTCTCCAGGTGAGTTCAACACCTTTGCATTTGCTTTTCATTCCAAAACATCGGAAGTCTGTCACATGCTTTTAACATACAGTATCACCAAAGAGGAACCGCCGTAGTGGCCCAATCCTAAACTTGCAAGTGCCAGCTGTATGAGGGCTGGTGTTGCGATGGTGCCATAAGGCACCTCCGGTGCTGGCAGTAAACGCTGGCCCCGCACCCGTGCAAAGTCCTCGGAGGTGCCAGGGTTGAGTGCAGCGGCGTCATGCAGCCAGAACGCTGGGCGGGAGGAACGGGTGAGCGGCAGCCCACCTGTTGCGTTCCGTCTCGCCGTCTTCCCCGCCCCCAGGGCGGGGAAGACGGCGAGATGGAGCAGAATGCAACAGGTGGGCTGCCGCTCACCCATTCCTCCCGCCCAGCATTCCGGCTGCATGACGCCGCTGGTTGAGTGTTTCTGGGCGGGACAGGAAGGCGGAACTGGCCAGGGGAGGAGTGGCATAGGGGGTGGGACCTCTGGTGGCAACAAGCTATTCACACACATGCGCGCACACACGCACACGCACGCACACACGGGGGGGCACAATCCTAACCTGGAGTGAGGCCGGCACAGTTAGGCCAGCAAAGCCTGGCCAGCACAAGGAACACCGTGAAGTACATTTGGACCACTCTTGGAGCCAGAGAGGCCAGGACAAAGATGTGCACCATCCTCCTTGACTCCATAGTCCAAATGTGCTTTTTGGTGTCCCTTGTGCCAGCCAAACCTTGCTGGCCTAACTCCAGGTTAGGACTGCACTCTCAGAGTCAGGGAGGATGGAGCATGTCTGTGTGCTGGCCTCTCTGGCTCCAAGAGTGGTCCAAATGTACTGGTGTCCCTTGTGCCAGCCAAACTTTGCTGGCCTAACTGTGCTGGCCTAACTCCAGGTTAGGATTGTGCTTGGAAAGAGCGAGAGCGAGAGAGAGAGAGAGAGAGAGTATACAGAATATTTGCCGATGTGATCATGAAATAACGTTCAGTAAGCAGTCTTATAATGGAGTCCACACACTGACACACACCAAAGGGGCAACACACAAAGTAACATATTAGGCAGATAATTATGTTGCCTCCATTAGGTACAATTCACAGATGGTCCGAAAACAATCAGCCATCACAGCAGGGCAGAACGTACAAAATTACTTTTGTGCAGCAGTACAAAAGATGCACACTGGTCACCATTTACCAGAAACGGGGCTAATAATCCGAGTGTATGTTTAGCACCACTGGAGTCCTTTTTGCCGAATGCCATTGTGCACGAATGTTCTTTGTTCATCTGCCTCTCTCATTTGATTGCTCTTTGTTCTATACGGTTTTAATTTTATAAAAAGTGAGACTGCTATTTTCCTGTCCTGAAAGCCTGGTGGAAGCCAGGGCAGACCAAGGGTGCTGTATCGTCACTGATATGCATGTCTTTGTGTTACATAAATGTCTGCATGATTATGCATTTGACAATCAGGTCAGCTTCATTCATGGAAGGTTCCCTTACGTAACTCCTGCCAGGTGTTTGTTCTGTGCCCATATAAATAAAATATTGGAATTTTTATAGTGCAAATGAAGGAAGCGATCAAAGCTTCTTTCTGTGTTTCTTTCATAAGAGAACATCGCCTCACAGTAAAGTTTTGAATATGCCTGTAGAAAGCTTCATTTAAATCAATATAGAGTTTAATTAACTTCAGAGAGGGGAGGACTGGATCTGCTCTTATCATTCAAGAGAGAGATTTCAGTTTGCTTCAACTTTTCACCTAGACAGGGGACTTGACTGCCTGCTGTCTTGGGAACTCTGAGACAGAAACACATTGAAGGGGGGCAGGAAAGGGGGATATTTGCTTTGTCAGATTTCCCCCTCTCTCAGTTAACACAGCAGTGCTGCAGCCTATTCCAGAAGCCGCGTAGGAAAACTGGACTATTCTCTCAAGTCTAGTGCAATGCTGCAGAAGCAAAACATTTCATCACGTTCAAAAATATGTGGCTGTCAAATCAAATTCATATCTGTTGTAGTTTCCTTGGGCCTGGGAATTTTAGATGTGGAGAAAACCACAAAGGGCCGATACCGTCTTTCTTCCCCTTTCAGAACTGCAAACACAAGAAATAAGTGCAAACTCATTTTTGTTCTTGGTATACACAGTAGATCGTATCAGCCAATCTTTCCTATATTACCTAAGGACGTGGTGAATAATATGGTGATCACAAACATGGCAAACATGATCCTTGGCAAACATGAACAACTTGTGAATGGTTATCGCAGCTGCTTTACAATGTCTCCTGTGTGATTGTTCCAAAAGCTGGGGGGTGCATGCACTAAAGTTGTGCCTTAGTCTCAGTTGTGCCTGTAACTGAGATGGGTTACACAAATCTCCTATGCCTAAACCAGAGGCCCTCAAACTATGGCCTGTGGGCCGGATGCGGCCCCCCAAGGTCATTTAGCTGGCCCGCCAGTCATTCAGAGCCACTGGCATGCTGATTGGGTTAAATGAAGCCATGACCCTGCCCTTTATCCCTTTATTGCCCAATAGCACGGTGCATGCTTTGTGATAGACGACGCCATAAAGCCAGTAGAAAACAGAGGCTTTTGCTGTTGTCCAATAGAAGAGGTGATTAATAAGGAAAGGTGGGATCTCTGAGGGTTGATTGGCAGGATTGGGGAGGAGGGGGGCTCCGGGAAGCTGCTATGTCCGCCATCATGAAGAGTCGATGGTGCCGTAGCGGCTTTCCCGCCTGAGCGGGTGGGGGCCCGTTAGCAGGGAGGCGCACTCGCGGAGGTGGGGGCTCCTTGGGCTGCTCCGCTCTTCTCTCAGCAGCTTGCGCTCTTCTCCCGCCATTTTGGGGAGGGCAAATGAGAGGACTTGTTCCTCTGTGGAGGAGTCGGGTGAGGGACTGTGGGGAAGGAACTGCTCTGGCAGCAGGGAGGTAGTTCCTGCTCTCTCTGCCTTTTCTCCCCCCCGCCTTTAGACCTTGTTCCCATGACCTGGTTCGAGATCTCGGCGCCTTCCCTTTCCCCTCCGCTAATCTCCACTAATTGTTTTGCGTCCTGAGCTGTGCATGCGCTGTGGGCCCCCTCCCCATTTCATTCTCTGCCCCACCAACCCTCTTCCCCTACAGCTAATCTGCGGCGGGGGGGGGGGGCAGGAGCAAAGGCACCCAGCGGCTTCTGTTTCCCTGGCCTGAGTCTGAGTTCTGAACTCCTCCTCCCAGCCAAAGTTGTGAGAGCAACACAGGCAGATGCTCGTACTCTGTGCTTCCGAGAGGTACTTGTTGGTGTGTTTTCTGTTCTGGACTGTTCTAGGCCAGGTGGAAGCACAGAAGGTCTATAATACATTCTTTACGTCTTCTGCCTTGATTTCAAGTTTAAAGCTACGTTTTATTAAAAAGCAGCCACAGAAACAGAAGCACTTTTTCTCCATTTCTGATCTGCAGAAATGATCCTTTTTCTCCATTTCTGATCCATGCGATAAAAGCAGCCTCTTCCAAGCCTGGGGGGCGGGGGAGAGATCACCAACTACAATCTGAACGTGTGAGGGGAGGGGGAAGAGAGAGATCTAATCCAATCTCTCTCTCTCTCTCTCTCTCTCTCTCTCTCTCTCTCTCTCTCTCTCT
>JAJKFI010022227.1:0-15210 GCA_029204185.1 Lerista edwardsae | reverse complement strand
GAGAGAGAGAGAGAGAGAGAGAGAGAGAGAGAGAGAGAGAGAGAGAGGATCCTGCTTTCAGAACAGAGAGAGCAGTCCCATGTGTTGTGCTTAACAGGAATTGTACTAAGCAGCAGCCTTTTGAATGAAATCTGCTATGAGGGTGCTTATCTGCCTGATAAGCAGAGCCTTTCCCAAGAGCATGTGAAAAAAGTTCACTTACCCAGAGGATACCTCTCCAGTTGCCCCCCCCCCGAGATGCAGCACCTGAGATGGTGATTGGTGCACCTCCATCTGCAAGTTGCAGGGAGTTAGAGCGCAATCCTAACCTGGAGTTAGGTCAGCACAGTTAGGCCAGCAAAATGTGGTCAGCACAAGGAACACGGTAAAGTATGCTTGGACCACTCTGGGAGTCGGAGAGGACAGCATGCAGACGTGCGCCACTCTCCCTGTCTCCGGGAGTGGTCCAAATGCATTTTATAGTGGCCCTGATGCTGGCCTAACTGTGCCGGCCTAACTCCAGGTTTGTTGTTGTTGTTCAGTCGCTAAGTCGTCTCCGACTCTTCGTGACCCCATGGACCACAGCACGCCAGGCCTCCCTGTCCTCCACTAGCTTCCGGAGTTCGCCCAATTTCATGTTCATCGTTTCGGTGACACTATCTAACCATCTCATCCTCTGCCGCCCCTTCTCCTTTTGCCTTCCATCTTTCCCAGCATGAGGGTCTTTTCTAAAGAGTCCTCTCTTCTCATGAGGTGGCCAAAGTGTTTGAGCTTCAGCTTCAGGAGTTGTCCTTCCAGGGAGCAATCAGGCTTGACTTCCTGGAGGATTGACCGATTGGACCTCCTTGCAGTCCAGGGGACTCTCAAGAGTCTTCTCCAACACCATAATTCCAAAGCATCTATTCTTCGGCGCTCTGCCTTCCTTATGGTCCAGCTCTCACAGCCATACATTGCTACTAAGAAAACCATCGCTTTGACTATGCGAACCTTGGTTGGCAGGGTGATGTCTCGGCTTTTTATTAAGTTGTCTAGGTTCGCCATAGCTTTCCTCCCAAGAAGTAAACGTCTTTTAATTTCATGGCTGCAGTCACCATCTGCGGTGATCTTGGAGCCCAGGAAGATAAAGTCTGTCACTGCTTCCATTTCTTCCCCTTCTATTTGCCAGGAAGTGATGAGAGTGGTTGCCATGATCTTAGTTTTTTTAATGCTGAGCTTCAAGCCAATTTTGGTACTTTCCTCTTTCACCCTCATCAGAAGGTTCTTGAGGTCTTCCTCACTTTCTGCCATTAGAGTGGTGTCGTCTGCATATCTGAGGTTGCATAACTCCAGGTTAGGACTGCGTCATTAGGTGGGTAGGTAGGGGAGTTGGGGTACCAAAGTGCAAGGAATATCCAAAATACATTCTTACTTATTATTAACTATATACATAAGACAAAACTATCTATTAGACAGTTTATAAATCATATCAATTCTGCTTTTCATTTAAAACGGCAGGCACTGAGCCAGGTGCCAGACTGTCAATATACTCATGATATTTTCAGAGCTAGAGCTGTATTCACTTAAACCAGTCAGACGGCTTCTGCGACTGGGGAGGAGTAAACAATCACTAAGCATTCCCCTGCGAACTGGGCAAGAGGCACGTTCTCAAGTGGTGCTCCTCTTATATTTAGCAGGGGGAGAGCAATTGTCCCTCTTCACCTCTTTGCTAGTGGCTGTTGTGGGTGGTGTTCCACATTTTTTTTTAGATTGTGAGCCCTTTGGGGACAGGGAGCCATTTAACTTTATGATTACTACTTGCCTGTAAACCGCTTTGTGAACTTGGTGTTGAAAAGCGGTATATAAATACTATTGATATTCCAATATGTAGAGCCCTTTCCGTCTGTGAAAGAGTCTGTCTAGTTGTTGTATTTTGGCTTCATAAACTCTAAGCAATGCTGACAAAAGGAAGGAATTTCCCCTTTTCCCTTTTGCCAGCCAAGTGGCTTCTATAAATGTTGACGTTTCATCCGCCATTCCTTCCGAAGTGGAGCAAAAGGACCTCTCCGCCTTTTGGCTGCAAGCATTTTAGTCATGGTGAGAAGATTCCTCATCAGCTCTCTTAATTTCATGGCATCAGCTTGGTCATCAAAGATGGCAGTCCGATGCACACTTCCAGTCAATTCTTGCTATCCCTGCACTCTGTTCCCACAGATTGACTTGTCTGTGGGAACAAACATGTTACTCACGTTGCGCCTTACACTGCCTGTTCTCAGCCATCTGCGGCCATCCTGAAGCTATTTGTAATTGCCATTCTGTGCCTGCAGTGGCCATCCTGAGGCTACCCGCAGCCATCCTGAAGCAGTTTGCTGCATCCGCAGCCATCCTGAAGCTGTTTGGGATCAGCCATCCCAACGTCCTGGACCAGCCATTCCAAAGCTATCTGCAGCTGGCATTCCTAGCCAGGTTAGCTCCCCCGCCCCGCAACCTCACGGTTCCCATAGGATCAATGATTTGCAGAGCCTGGTTCTTGCTTCAACAGTGATTGAACGGAGCCGGTTCTACCGCTTTCTTCCCCCCACCTTCCGCGGAGAATCAGATTCTGCCTTCTACAGCCTTGCTTGACTTGACCTAGGGAGAGACTGTGGACTGCCAGCTGTCCCTCTCCAGCCCCAGATTGACACCGAGCCAGCAACGATATCCTGCACGATATCAAGAAGCCAGAACGGGATGCTTAGGGCACAACTCTGGATGCCATGGAAGCAGCCCTTCAGCTGGAGAAGACGGTGAACCAGGGGCCCTTCTGGATTTGCACCAAATGGCAGGTGAACAAGGAGACCCACATCTCTGTGACTTCCTGGAATCTCACTATCTCGATGAGCAAGTTAAAGCTATCAAAGTCCTGTGTGACTATATCACCAACCTCCGGAAGCTGGGAGCAAACCAGGGCGGGCTTGGAGAATCTCTCTTTGACAAGCATACACTAGGAGAGAGCAGCAGCTGAGCGTGTCCACCTCCCCAGTTCCCTTCGTGAACCCACAGAAACCTGCCCACCTCCATCACTGTGGCCCCAGGCAAGAGGGCTGTACCTGCCATCTTTTTGTTGGCACGTTTCCAGTAAACAAGGGTTCACCCGTAAGTACAATTATTAAATTGTTAAAAAAAAAAAAAAAAAGGATCAATGATTTGGTGTTTGCTGCCTCGTTATCCGCTGGGTTTCCCAGGAACCTAACCCCAGTGGATAATGAGAATCGACTGTTCCTGGGAGCGAGCCCTGCTGATTATAGTGGGATTTACTTTTGAATAAACATGTTATAGGATTGCATCGTAAATAGCCTAATAATACTACTGGAGTGATTTAGGGGCAATTCGGCAGAGATAACCATACAGATGGCACAGATCGGGTTTTTTTTTTTTTCATATATGGATAAAATCTGCTTGTGATTGATTGCAATGCCAGCAACTGTCCTCACAGTTTCTGGAGATATTCAATCTATAAGGTGTCAAATACCAGTGATAAAGTATTTAATAAAAAATGTCTCTGATATTAATACATGGTTGGTTTTTAAAAATTATATTCCTAAAAAATTGGAAATAACATATTCTGCTTTTTTAACTTACTTCCTTTTGAACACATTATCCTTACCATCATTTAAAGATAACAATATATGTAGAGCTGGGGCCGAAGATCTTTCCATCTCTTCCTTCCATAAGTAACAGACTGAGGACCCAATCCTATCCAGCTTTTCAGCACGGATGTAGCCATACCAACAGGGTGTGCAAGGGGGGAGCAGTCACAGAGGCCTCCACAAAGTATGGGAACAATTATGGCACTTCCTGCTTGATGATGTCACTTTCAGCTATGACATCACTTCCAGGTTAATGACATTACTTCCGGTGAGTCAAAACATGAGTGTCATTCTAAAAAGTGGGTCCCGGTCTAAACAGTTTGAGAACCACTGTGTTAATGTTTGGAAACAGTTTTATACTGAAGTACCCTTGAGCCTACCCACTGCATACCATAATATTTAGTTTCTAATGGAATGTTAAATGCAAAGAACTATGACTGTTGAACATCAATTTCCTAGCCAGAAATGCAGCTAAACTAAATCTATGCAGGCTGCATGTAAAGAAAATCAAGATCATGTTATTCTAAGCAGTGCATCTTCAGCACACAGACAATTTACAACTCAAGCCTAAGCAGGTCTGCTCAGAAGTAAGTTTCATCGTGTTCAATCTTAAAATCATTCTTAAAATCCTGTTTTACCTTCGTGTCATTTTTTTACCACCTTTTTACTCCAGCAGTTGAATTAGGGCTTGTGCTAGTAGTTGCTCAGGGTTCTTGACAGATGACAAGCAGGGAGTCTGTGCCATGAGGAAGAAAATTGTCCTTCTGTTATGAACTGTTGCAGCCACAGAGTCAAATCACGCAGCCAACCCAAGGCTTTTTTCCAAAGGGAGCATGGTTTTTGGAAAGTTCTAAACCGAAGTCTTTAGCCTTCCGCAATGGTCGGTTTGACCCCATTCTTTTATTTCAGGGGCTGCCGGTCTCCTGGTGAAGAGAACAAAAAGCAGTGCATCAAAGCCTCCTTAAACTGGGACTTGTACTGCACGGCTCAGCAGAAGCTTCCTGGCAGGCCTGCAAAGTGTCTCGATTGCCCTCTGTTGTATGCTCTGAATCCCTGCAAGGCTGTTTCGAGTTTCAGTGGAAAACAGAGCAAAAAAAGTCTGGAGAAGGGCAAGGTTCCTGGAGGTTCCAAAGGCCTCCCTTTGGGGGCAGTCAGACTTAAATGAAAATCAAAGGAGCAAAAAACATTTTTTTTTAAGAGTAATTGTTCTGGTTTCTTTCTTTTTTCTTTTTAAACTTTATGATAACCAGAAATGTAAATGCTCCTGAGGAATGTGGTACGAAGCTGGTGGCAGAGAGAAGTGGCATTCCTAGAGGGGGGTAATGCTAAGTTTTGCAGGAGCTTCAAATGTCTATGGACGCAAGGGGGAGAGGCCGCTTTACCCAAGAGCTCAGGCTTCTGCAAAACTTAGCATTCCCCCCCTTCTAGGAACACCACCAGCAGAGAGGACTGTCTTTCCAACTGGCACCCTGGAACATAGCTTGGCACACTGAGCTCTGAATATCAGGTGCAATGGCTACACCCTCCTCCTATAGCTTGTCAGAAAACCACCTTCTCTTACCATTTAAGGGCCACGGACTTTGTACTCCGCATACGATTCTCTCGTTACCGAGAGAACAATCAGGTCAGCACTTTCAAAATGCTCTGGTCATGTTCCGTATATATTTCTTCACCCAGCATGTAAGTAGCCTGTGGAACTCCTTGCCACAGGGTGTAGTGTTGGCATCTGGCCTGCATGCCTTTAAAAGTCCTCCCTTGCACAGGCTTTGGAAGGTTGGCACGAGCCCCCCAGATGAGGCTTTGCCATCCCTTTGGGGTCCTGACCCACAGGTTGAAGAACCCTGCTTTGGAGGGTGATCCCTCTGGGAGAGGGAATCATTCTTTCATTTATTTTGCTGTGTAAACTGCCTCATGAGTGTCTGTTGTTCAAAAGCTGTTTGCAGTAGTCCTAAGAATAACACTATGATCACAGCACCACGCAAAGCACACCTTTTAAAGCACTGTGCAAGAAAGGAGAGATTTTGTTATGAATTTCCATTACTCCTGTATGAGGTTTTCATCTTTTCTTTGCCCAAATGCCCAGAAGCAACTGATTTGTGCCATTGACATACTTGTTTGTGACGTATTTCCAAGGCTTCGGTTCCTGACTTGGACCCTCAACATCGCTCCGAGCCAGTCAAGGGTCAGGCTTCTGCCGGTCCCCCTGGGACGCTGAGGAAGTCCTGAACTCTGTCTGTTTGTTCCATTCCTTCTACTCATCAGGTGGGAATTTTGCTCTGTGATTTGTGATAAGCCACATGCATTTATCCAGCATGACATTTTAATCATGCAAATAAGGATTTCGTTAATGAATCGAAAATTAATTTGGCGACTGCCGCTGTGTACGCAGTGACAGTTTTGCTAATGTTATTACACTTGTAATATGGTCAGTGGCTTCTCTGTAATTGGTATAAAGCGTTGCATTTAACACTTAGAATAAAGGTTACATTAAAAAAAAAACATGCACACATCACCTGGCATGATCCCTAATTCACGTTTTTTTGGACCTTGTCTCCATCTTGCACTATAAGTCCCAGGACACAGCGGGAATGGAAAGCAGACCAGACACTGTACTCCGCAGGGGCTGTGAATGTGCTTTGGAAGGGGCGGGTAAGAACATAAGAACATAAAAAGAGTCCTGCTGGATCAGGCCAAAGGCCCATCTAGTCCAGCTTCCTGTATCTCACAGCGGCCCACCAGGTGCCCCAGGGAGGCATGAGGCAACAAGACGCTTGCATCCTGTGGCCACTCCCTTGCACCCGGTACTCTGAAGTAGCCCACTGAAGCAGAAATTTTTCTGAAGTAGAAATGAAGCAGGTCAGACGTCCCCATTCCTCCAGCTCCACACAGTGGTGAATGGGAGCGGATTCAAGCGGGCGTAGAGCATCCACAGGATATTGCAGCCCAGTCCGATTCACCACTGGCTCAGCGAGGCTGCCTGGCACATGCCATATCCAGCGATGAAACCAGACGGGCCAGAGGACTCCGTGGGGTGTACTTTTGTTCCCGTGCCCTGTGCTCCCTGGGCCCCAGCCTGCCAATGGGGCGGTTTGGTTCTGTGCCAGCAAAGTCACTGGCTCAAGTCCAAGAAGCTCTTGTGTAGGGCTTTCGGGCCTGGGCTGGGGCTAGGATACGGCAGAGGTCCCCTCCGCCGACCCCACCCCCTCCCAGGCCTGAGCCCCCCAGGCCTGAGTTCCCCTTTCCTTGGCAGAAGCCAATGAAACAAGTTGGAGTGTAATATCTTCATTCCATCAAAAGTTATGGCCAAAAAAAATACGAGAAAATGAAAATGCAACAGTGACGTCACTTCCTGTCGTGATGTCACTTCCAGGGCATCATTTTGCCCTCTGCACTTTCATTCGCCACGCCAGTGCCGCTGAGCCTCAGCCCTGCACCCCGTCAGCCCTGGCCACTGCCCCCCTTCCCCCCCGCCACTTAACGTTTGTATCCGGCCTCAGCACTCCGCCTCTTTGGAAATGTGGTGGCAGGTTCGGGGTGGTCAAATTCCCAGCTGGTGACCAAAGGACAAGAGAGAGCAAATGAAGGACCTGCTAGAAATGCTCCAAGAGCAGCAGGAGGGAGATAATTTGTGAAAGGCGGCTGTGAGTCGGCTGGGCTGGGCTGAGCCTAGCAGCTGGTGGAACCAGGAAAGATACGCTGCAAAGGGAGGAGCCGTTCAGTTCCTTTCTTCCTCTCTTTTGCGTGGGAACTGAACAGAAGGCACCTGACGCTCACCTAATCTGAGCACAACACTGCATGCAGCAAGCACCATGTTTTGTTCTGCAAGGAAGTGCTCAGGGCTGTCCATTGGTCAAGGCAGAAGCAGAAGTTGCTGATTCTTTTGGGCATGTCACTTATTTATGACAATGTCATGTGCCACTTTGCAAGCTAAAAGGCACTTTTTTCTGCACTTACTTTAAGAAAATTCAGTAATCACATAAACACAAAAAAGAGTCTGTTCTTCTTGTACGCAACGGCTGATTCCAATGGAAGAGCTCCGTTTTGAAGGAAAAGTCCTTCAGTTCTGCTTATCCTTCCCTTCAGAGAAGCATGTCTGGTAATCTGCCAATACACACAATTTGACAGCAATCTGAAAATGTCAGACTTCAGCCTGCCAGCTGCCATTAGATAAATGATCTGAATTGCCTGTGATCAGCAGGAGTTTTGACTCCGGACAGGACCACAGGATGTCAAACCGCTTGGCATTTTTATTAGAGCCACGCAAGAAATGTGTGTGTTTCATTATCCAAGGCATGTTCATCATTAGGTTATCATTACCACCTCACCTGTCCTCAAGAGATGCCAACATAGCTCCACGTTTGTGGGCACAGCGACAGGACGGTCTGCACAGAGTCTGATGCAATGCCAGAAAGACGCTTTACCAGCATAACTTGGGCGCTGGGGCAACACCACCAGTGGAGAGGCCACAACAGGAAAGTGATTGGGATGTAGTGTGGAGGGATGAGAATGGGATGAGGGGGAATAGCGGTGCCCTATATGATATATCCAGAGGTGTGATTTTTCCAGTGATAATGATATTAAGGGTGCAATCCTAACCTGGAGTTAGGCCGGCACAGTGAGGCCAGCTACGTTTGGCCAGCACAAAGGACACAGTAAAGTATGTTTGAACCACTCTCAAGAGACAGAGTCACCAACACAGACATGCACCATCCCCCCTGACTCCGAGAGTGGTCGGAATTCACTTTACGGTGTCCCTTGTGCCGGCCAAACTTTGCTGGCCGAACTGTGCAGCCTCGCTCCAGGTTAAGGTTGTGCTCTAAAACACATAACACTGCTTCCTGCACTTCTCAATTTGATAAACAAACAAACAAAACCCTGAAATCTCAAAAAAAAATTATAATTGTATAGTGACTGTAGCTACATCTGTTGACATTTGCCATCGATGCTGTATATCAAACGTATACAGCCTCTACTTGCCACCCATCTGTCTTCAGAATAGAGTTCTAGAATAGCTGTTAATGATCTAATCTGCTGAACAATATTAGGAGCTAAACATATTACTGTGGAAAGCAAAGAGCAACTAAAGCGTTAGCACAATGATACTCAGGGCAGATCTCCTTTCTCTCTCCCCCCACCTCCCCGAAAGAGCAAGATGAGTTTAACAACAGCATCCTGGGCTAACTCACGGGAGAGAGCAAGATGTGAAGCAGGCACGTCCCGCCCTGGAAATGTGAAGCGGAATCAATGCGAGTGGAATTACCGTGATTTGTTCGGCTTTTCCTGCGCCCTAATCTCGACTCCCCCCAAATATATTAAAAACGATTTGTTGAGGCTTGGAGGGCTGAGGGGTGGAATTGATGTTTCTGAGACACATCAAGCAGATGGAGTGAGAAATTTTGATCCTGTCAATGGCAATTGGAAGCGGATTTTTTTTTTTCTGTATAGTGAGATGTCAAGGTCGTTATTCGGCAGACAGGCTCTGCCAGTGGAGCAGCAGTATTGAGTGGGAATGAACTCTCATCCTCTGCCAAGGAGAGGCAAGGAGAGATGTTTTGCACACACACACACACACACACACACACACACACACACACTAGCAGCACTAACAGATTCCAGAAAATTGCTCATACTGGCCAGCATCCTGGGAGCATTTGGGCATAAGAGGCACTAAGAGTGCAATCCTAACCTGGAGTTTGGCCAGCAAAGTTAGGCTTGCACAAGGGCCACCATAAAGCGTGTTTGGACCACTCTCGGAGCGAGGGAGGATGGTGGACGTCTGTGTTCTGGCCTCTCTTGACTCTGAGAGTTGTCCAAATATAGTTTACGATGTCCCTTGTGCAGGCCAAACTATGCTGGCCTAACTGTGCTGGCCTAACTCCAGGTTAGGATTGCACTCTAAGGCTCCGTGAACATTATTTACAGCTGGAATACAGCTACTGCCCCAAACAGCATCTCTGTGTCTCCTCCCCCTTTGCCTGGGTAACCAATTATGATGCAAAAAGGTGATATGACATCATCACACTGTGAACTTTCCCGCCCCCTTTCCTTGTGGGCCCAAACAAGATGCAAGATGGGTGAAGACGGACACTTCACAGATTGTGAGCCCTTTTAGGACAGGGAGCCAGTTATCTTTATTATTTTTTCCTGTAAACCACTTTGTGAACTTTGTGTTGAAAAGTGGTATATAAATACTGTTGATTGATTGATTGATTGATTGATTGATTGATTGATTGATTGATTGTGCGAATGGCTTTGCAGGTGCTTTTGGTACCATCTAGTTTCCAAAACTCTTCATGCTGCTGCTCACTGCGCCAGAAAGAAACAGGCGCTGCTTTTTTACGAGTGTTTGATTCATAGCTTATGGGGTGAGCCTGTTTACACGGGCTGGGCCCAGCCCATCAAGCAAACAGAAGCTGGGCATGAGACCCTGATTGGATCTGCCTCCGACATCAGAGCTGCAACCCCTTTCAGGGAACGACTAGCCCTCCAGTCAACAAAAGCCCAAACCAAAATTAAGGCGAGTCAGTTAAAAATCAAAATGAAAAGCCCAGATTCAAGCCTTCGAAGGAGGCCGCCCTTGGTGTGTGAGGAGGAGGACCAACTGCGAAGGACTCCTCTGTCTTTCGGAGCTGGGAAGAGGAGGCTTTGTGTTGACAGGTTTAACGTGTCCTGCAGGGGAGAAAACAGGTGCATATTTGGAAAGAGACAAAACCTCCCACTGTGGGTCGAACTAGACGTGGTGTGAAAAGCATCACACACTCCCATCCTGTCTTTTTTGTTTTTTCTAAATAGTGCATCATGTGGTGGAAAAACAGGGGGAGACGGGAGGGAGTTAGCAGGCTTGAGAACGTTGCCCTTCGTTGCATCTGTTCTGGTCAGCAGCCCCCACCCACCGTTGGCAGTGGCATTCATGGTGGGGCAAAATGCTAATATAAGCTTTGCAGCAGCCTGGGGAAAGCACCCCCCCCCTCACCTTCACAGCCTGCCAGCCTAATTCCAGGTTCAGATTGCGCTCCCAGATATGAAGCATCCGGAACATTCTAAAAAGGATGTGGAGCTCTTTCTAACAGTGTGATTTATTACCAGGATGTTGCCTCAGCATTTTCAGTGCATCTGCAGGAGCTCCGAGCAGAGCTTCTGTTGCCCGCAAGCATCCCGGCCTCCAGTCCTCTGGGGTACCTGGCAGGAAGTCTGAGAAAGAAGCCAACACTTGTCCAAAGTGTGAGCATCTTCTTGCACCGTAGGGGGTACTGTTGCTACATACACAACTGCCAACTAATAAGATAAGAAACAAACCCGTGCTTATCGGCAGTGCAAGGCACTTCTTGGACTGTAGGGGGTAATGTTGCTACATACGCTTCACTGCTGGCTAATGTAGGGCTTGAGCCTTTGCTTCCTTGCTTGCCAGAACGCTTTATGGAGGGGGGGGGCAGTGTGGGGAGAACCTACACTCTGATTTCCTACCTTTCTGTTATTGAAAGGTTAATTGTCATAAATTTGACACCCCTACAATAGACCTTCCCTGCTTCTGTGCATCGAAAATTTTAGCTGCAGTCGTATGCATGCTTACCTGGGAGTAAACTCTGGAATTCAGTGAGGTTTACTTCCAAGGGAAGCGCATATAGGATTGGGCCGCCCAGATGCTTCCTGTGTTGGAGACTAAGGGTGCAATCCTAACCTGGAGTTAGGCCAGTAATGTTCGTCTGGCACTGTACAGCGCTTTTGGACCACTCTCGGAGGATGTCTCACGTCTGTGTGTTGGCCTCTCTGACTCCGAGGGTGGTCCAAACATAGTTTACGGTGTCCCTTGCGCCAGTCAAACTCTGCTGGCCTACCTGTGCCAGGTTAGGGTTGTGCTCTGAGGTTGGGGCTCCTCAGCTGAAAAGGTCAAAAGCCGCAATTCGTCCTCTCCTGTTCCCATCTGAAGAGCAGAAGATTCCTTGCAGGCACCACTGATGTGATTGAATCCAACAGCCAGAAGGCTTCGGACAAAGCTGCTGTCCTCTATTTCAACCTAATTCCCGCACAGGAGAATTGTTGACAAAGACACTCCAGCTGAGTTGCCGGAGGGGCAACTTCTGCATTCCTTTCCCTGGAGGTGTCCCAAGAGGCCTGGCGGAAAGCGACCGACAAGCATCAGCCCTAATGGGAAGTGATTGTTTTCCGCCTGCCAGGGACAGTCGGTCAGCAGTGCTGGAAACTGGGGCACTGGCAGCGTTGTCTTGTGTGGAGGCTGTGGGGCTGCATGAGTAGCCCTGAGTGCTCCTGAGATGGGCAGAGACGACCAGCATCCACCATTCCCGTTAACTGCGGCTGATTAACAGCTGAGCTTCGGCTGCCTTGTGTGAGGGGGAGTTGTGCCGAAGTTCAGCCGCTTCTCTGGTGGGAGCAGGGAAGGCGTTTATCAGGCAGCAAGAAGACAAACGGGTGGCCAGAAAGAAGGACTAAATCCAGGAAGATCCATCTGTATGTGTGTAGTTCTTGAAAGATAGAACATTTCTGTATAAATTGTAAAAACCTTCGGGTTTCTGAATAAAGTCTGCCCATGTAAACCGCCTTGAGTTATAGTCATTAGAGAAATCTGGTGACCTAAGAAAGGTGGTATATAAATCCAAGTATTATTATTATTATTATTATTATTATTATTATTATTATTATTATTATTATTATTATTATTATTATTTCTGTTCTAACCTGTTGAACTTTCAAGGATTAGCTGAGCTTGACTGCAAGACTGTCAAGCTACTGTATTATTACACAGCCACTGTATGCCCCCCTCTCTCTGTCTGTCTGTGTGTGTGTGTGTGTGTGACAACTGCTGTCATACAGCATAAGGAAGTCCCAGTGCATTAACATAAGAACAGAAGAAAAGCCCCGCTGGATCAGGCCAAAGGCCCATCTAGTTCAGCTTCCTGTATCTCACAGTGGTCCACCAGATGCCTCAGGGAGACCACAAGACAACAAGATGCCTACATCCTGTGACCACTCTCTGGCACCAGGCATTCTGAAGTAGCCTACTACTAACATAAGGAGGTAGCACCACCCATCATGGCCTCTAGCCCACGATGGACTTTTCCTTCAGAAATCTGTCCAATCCTCTTTTAAAGGCACCTAGGCCAGATGCCATCATCACCTACTGTGGCAAGGAGTTTCACAGATTAATGACCTGCTGGGTAGAAAACGATTTCCTTTTATCCATTCTAACTCTCCCAACAGTCAATTTTAGTGGCTGTCCCCTGGTTCTGGTTCTGGGAAAATGTTACCTGGGAAACCGTAGCCAAATGCTTCATCCTGGGGTGTCTCTTTTTCAGTAGTTGCTTTCTGAAGACCCCTTTTGTCAGGCTTGCAGTTTGCCAGCCTGACGGACCATGAGCAGCGGAAAACGCTGTGGAACAAGCGGCAGCCCCCCCCCAGGCCCCCCCTCCCGTCAGTGGCAGTCCACCTGCTGCCTGGCCTCCTTTTGACCCATTAAGCAGCACTGCTGGACGCACACAGTTTGCACACTTTCAAGCCTGCTGTGACTTGATGATGCCGTCCCCTGCTACGGAGCTGATTTTCTATTCTGAGCTGCATGGCAGGGTGCAATTAAATGAGGAAACTTTCTGAAAGTCACTTTCGTCAGAAGCTCTGGCAGAGGGAAGGAGATGCCCCAAGCAACCACTTTATTGCTGTCTGGAGGAAAATAAATTTTAAAAATGCTCTACAATTAGCTGAGAACTGTGACTTCAGGGTTGCTGGGGGGTTTCCCCCCCCCCTCTTTTAAAATCCGGCATTTTGCTTTTTCAAACTCTTCCTTGCAGATGCAAGGTGGGTGCACCTGGGAACAGGACGGAGGGCGCAATCCCAGCCAGATTTCCAGCACCGGGGTAAGGGCAATGCAGCTCTGGGGTAAGGGAACGACCGTTCCCTTGCCTTGAGGAGGCCTCTGGGGCTACTGCCCCCCCAACTGCAGGATGCAGCACGTGCCCCACTGGCCCAGCTGGGTCCGGGCTGGAAAGTGGGCCAGGCTTGGGCCCTGATTCGTCGTCATTCCTCCTCTTCTTGAAACTCAGCCGATTGATTGCCTGGATGATCGGCACTGAGGTTGTCTTCCGAGTCACACAAGCAGCTGCTTCCATTAACTCAGAGGGTCTCAAACCTTTTAGCACCGGGACCAGTGGTGAAATTCGGCCACTTCTCACCAGTTCTGCAGAACCGGTTGCTAATTTATTGATATACAAAAAGTAGTGCTGTAGTAAGAAGCAGTAAAGGAGGACATAGAAGCAGTTGTTAATTTATTTGAATCCCACCACTGACCGGGACCCACCTTTTAGAATGACCCACCCACCCCCAGCACACCCTCGGCGCAGCCCCATGCCGGCAGAGCTAAGCCGGACCTTGCCTGGCGCAGCTGGTAGGTGCAGGAGCAGCGTGGCTGCTTACGCCGGCCAGCCACCAAATCCACAGCGCAGATCAGTGATGTCATGCACCCACTACGCACCACTACGCGAGTACCGGTTCCTAGAAGTTGAGCTGGCCCCGCCCACTCAAAGCTGGCCCTGTCGGCTGGTTGGCTCAGCAGCTGCGCATGCGTACTGCTTGCCCGCAGCTGTTGCCTGCACTTTCTGTGAGGAGGCAGGCAGGCAGGCAGCGTGGCGGTGGCGGCAGCAGCAGCAGCAGCAGCAGCGGAGCGAGAGGACCGGAGGCAGCAGCGGCAGCAGCAGCAGCAGCAGCAGCAGCGAGGGAGACCCGGGAATAAGGCAGCAAGCATGAGAAGGTAGGCTGCCTGGGGCTCCCGCTCCCTCCAGCCACGCAGATCCAGCGTCCCGGTTCCTCCTGCAGCCTCCCCCCAGCCCCAGCCCCCACACGGTCTTTTTTTGGTCACCTGTTCCCCCTCCTGCTCCTTGCCGGCCGGCTGGCCCAGTGCTCGGTCAGGCGCCCACGTGGTCACGCGGCCCGGTGGGCACCCATTCCCCCTCCTGCTCCTTGCCGGCTCCTTGCATTTAACATTAAAGTTAAATGGCTCCCTATCCCAAAAGGGCTCACAATCTAGTACAGTCTAGCCTGCTATTTAACCAGGGAAGAGTTGAAGCAAAATATGTATATACACATCTCTAGAAAGCAAAGCAATTGAAGTTAAATCAACACTAACCACCAGCTGAAGTTACTACAAACATGATCACATCCATGGCAACAATCATGACCTCACTTCTGGCTATGACCTCACTTCCTGCCACGGCATCACTTCCGGCTTATGACATCACTTCCGGTGGGCGGACCCCAACAAGTGCCAATCAAAAGTGAGTACCTGTTCCTAAATCATTTGGATGACACCACTGGCGCAGATGTGCCTTAAGGCACATTTGCGACAGTGCTGGCCCGGCATGAGAGCACTGCACCCATGCAACACCAGGTTAGGATTGCGCACTGGGAGTTCCCCAATTCCTGTGACTGCAGAATGATGAACCATTTGTTTGGGGTGATCCCACCAGTTTCCACCTCCTCTACCTCAGTGGACAAGTAAGGCTTTGGGTAAGAAGAACAGTTAAGCCGGGTTTGTCTGGACCTAGACAAGTACAATTGGGCTTATAGGGACACACTCATCATCATCATCATCATCATCATCATCATCATCATCATCATCATC